>JAODAL010018454.1:0-74728 GCA_025379985.1 Phyllomedusa bahiana
GAGTCATAGTAACCTTTTCGGGCCCCATAGTAACCAATCAGAGCTCATAGCAACCAATCAGCGCCCATAGAAACCAATCAGAGCTCATAGTAACCAATCAGTGCTCGTGGTAACCAATCAGAGCTCATAGCAACCAATCAGAGCCCATAGCGACCAATCAGAGCTCATAGCAACCAATCAGAGCCCATAGCGACAAATCAGAGCTCATAGCAACCAATCAGAGCCCATAGAAACCAATCAGAGCCCATAGCGACCAATCAGAGCTGATAGTAACCAATCAGCGCACATAGAAACCAATCAGAGCGCATAGCAACCAATCAGAGTGCATAGAAAACAATCAGAGCCCATTATCAACCAATCAGAGCCCATAAGAACCAATCAGAGTCCATAGCAACCAATCATCACTCCTAGTAACCAGAGTCCATAGCAACCAATCAGAGCCCATAGCCACCAATCAGAGCTCATAGTAACCAATCAGAGCTCATAGTAACCAATCAGCGCCCATAGAAACCAATCAGAGCCCATAGCAACCAATCAGAGCCCATAGAAACCAATCAGAGCTCATAACAACTTATCAGAGGTCATAGTAACCAATCAGAGCCCATAGTAACCAATCAGAGCCCATAGCGATCAATCAGAGCCCATAGTAACCAATCAGAGCCCATAGTGATCAATCAGAGCCCATAGCCACCAATCAGAGCTCATAGCATCCAATCAGTGCCCATAGCGATCAATCAGAGCTCATAGCAACCAATCAGAGCCCATAGCAACCAATAAGAGCTCATAGCAACCAATCAGAGCCCATAGAACCCAATCAGAGCCCAAAGCACACAATCAGAGCCCAGAGAAACCAATCAGAGCTCATAGCGACAAATCAGAGCTCATAGTAACCAATCAGCGCCCATAGAAACCAATCAGAGCCCATAGCGACCAATCAGAGCTGATAGTAACCAATCAGCGCCCATAGAAACCAATCAGAGCTCATAGCAACCAATCAGAGTGCATAGAAAACAATCAGAGCCCATAGCAACCAATCAGAGCCCATAGCAACCAATCAAGAGTCCATAGCAACCAGAGTCCATAGCAACCAGAGTCCATAGCAACCAATCAGAGCCCATAGCAACCAATCAGAGCGCATAGCAACCAATCAGAGCTCATAGTAACCAATCAGCGCCCATAGAAACCAATCAGAGCCCATAGCAACCAATCAGAGCCCATAGAAACCAATCAGAGCTCATAACAACTTATCAGAGGACATAGTAACAAAACAGACCCCATAGTAACCAATCAGAGCCCATAGCGATCAATCAGAGCCCATAGTAACCAATCAGAGCCCATAGTGATCAATCAGAGCCCATAGCCACCAATCAGAGCTCATAGCATCCAATCAGTGCCCATAGCGATCAATCAGAGCTCATAGTAACCAATCAGAGCCCATAGAAACCAATCAGAGCTCATAGCAACCAATCAGAGCCCATAGAAACCAATCAGAGCTCAAAGCAACCAATCAGAGCCCATAGCGACCAATCAGAGCTCATAGCAACCAATCAGAGCCCATAGAAACCAATCAGAGCTCAAAGCAACCAATCAGAGCCCATAGAAACCAATCAGAGCTCATAACAACTTATCAGAGGTCATAGTGACCAATCAGAGCCCATAGCGATCAATCAGAGCTCATAACAACCAATCCGAGCCCAGAGCGAACAATCAGAGCCCATAGCCACCAATCAGAGCTCATATACTAAGAGTATGTCCTCCATGGAAAACTTAAGATACCTGCTAAAGTTCCTCCAGGAGTACAAAATGGAACTGGAACAAAAGAGCGCAGCTGAAATCTTACACAATGTACCACTCTAAATTTTCAGTGGAGGTCAAGTGCTCACCTATTTGGGCTGTACAAATTACGGTACAGCTCGCTTGGTCAGTTGATAAACTCCACTGTGGTGGTTCTGGTCACCAAAGCCGCTCCGAACTTCCCGCCTTTGGTTTCCACATGGGACGCCAACAGAACACGAATATAACGGGATTTAAAAACTAAAAGTTCTTAAAAGAGTGGGAAGTGCTCTAGAGCGCTAAAAAGAATAGTAGAAATAAAAAAATATACAGCTTATTTGACATATACATTACGCGTTTCACGAGTATCAAACTCGCTTCCTCAGATGTATCAGTTCCTCAATTCTACAAGCTTTATACATTCGCTATCTATACACTAATTACTACCTAATTGAATGATTCATTCAATCGAAATCTTATGTAAACAATTAGTAAACAATTAGTTAATTACTATGCAAGCCATTCATGGTTAGAATCATTGATAAAAAAGTGATTCATAAAATTTCATTCATAAAATTATGTCATTCATAAAAGAACTGTTTGAAAATGTTATATGTGATATCTTATATGTTTCTCTTATTAGATTTATGCTTCTTCAAATAAATTAATATCTTTTTATTACCTGTATTTATAAAAACCTATATTAATAAAAATATGTATATTTATAAAAAAAACTTGTTTATTTCATTTAAAAAGATAACAATGTTAAAGGAGTTGTCTCCCTTCAGAGTTTCAGACAATGCATGAATGAAATACTCTGCCACTTCCTGGTTCAGACTGACTCATTTGCACATGCTCATTTGCATACAGCTTGTACAGCTCCTTCAGATGCTAATTAGATCAGATTAGCTTCTCAAACTACTAACAGGACTTCTTATCTGATCCCCAACACAAAAGCCCTAATTACAGTTCTGTTTATTTGCTTTTTACTGCTGAGCAGCACTGACACTGCCATGACCTGTAGGATGATGTCAATCACTGTTATCTCATTGAACAAACAGCAGGGGGGAGATTTGTTTACAGGTTGGTTACTGAGGGAACTGAAATAGCCAGGGAGGTCATAAATTCACTTGTATCTCCTTAGGGAAAACAGAGGAACAAAGCAATATATTTGGAAAATGTCTTTATTTTGTGTTCCCTACAATTTGAAAGCTATTCTTTGTAGCGAGACAACCCCTTTAATCTATTTTTCTAAAGTGCTCTGAGTATAAATACTAAGGGTCTTGATTCTAAACTAAAGATTCAAATACTTCATTTAATCCATGTGGTTTTAATGTATTTAGTTGATAGATCCAATACATTTCGCGGCAACCTAGTTTCTTTATTCTATTTGGCCCTTCCTCCGAAATGTATTCAATGGGCTGGATAACAAGTTCCAATTCGTTACTATTATGGACTTGTAGACAATGTCTAGGGAGACTGTGAACTAGCCTACTGTGCTTCACATTGTAACGGTGTCCTCTTAGACGTCGGGATAGCTTCATTGTGGTCTCCCCTACGTATTGTATGCCGCATTGGCACGTAATCAAATAGATTACAAAGGTACTAGAGCAAGTAAGGGAGTCTTTTATATAAAACTCCTCTCCCGTTGATGTAGATTTAAAGCGATCACCATTTTTAATCACTTCGCCGCATTTACAAATGTAGTGGCCGCATGCGTAAACTCTGAAGGAAGACAACTCCTTTAAGATTGTTATCTTTTTAAATGAAATAAACAAGTTTTTTTTATAAATAAACTTTTTTTTTATTAATATAGGTTTTTATAAATACGGGTTAATAAAAAGATATTAATTTATTTGAAAAGCATAAATCTAATAAGAGAAACATATAAGATATCACATATAACATTTTCAAACGGTTCTTTTATGAATGACATAATCTTATGATTGAATTTTTATGAATGAAACTTTATGAATGAAATTTTATGAATCACTTTTTATCAATGATTCTAACCATGAATGGCTTGCATAGTAATTAACTAATTGTTTACATAAGATTTCGATTGAATGAATAAAGCTTGTAGAATTGAGGAACTGATACATCTGAGGAAGCGAGTTTGATACTCGTGAAACGCGTAATGTATATGTCAAATAAGCTGTATATTTTTTATTTCTACTATTCTTTTTAGCGCTCTAGAGCACTTCCCACTCTTTTAAGAACTTTTAGTTTTTAAATCCCGTTATATTCAATAAGAGCTCATAGCAACCAAATCAGAGCCCATAGCAACCAATCAGAGCCCTATTTAAAGCTATAGGGTGCGATCCTGCTGCAGCCAAAATGCATCCAACACGTCGTGTGAACATACCCTTAAGTGCCACATGTATGATAACTGTCTAGGTGTAAGACCTACTCTGTTGCCCATAGCAGCCAATCGAACTTACAGCAACCAATCAGAGCTTTTTAATTTCATGCAGTGCTGAGCTCTGGTTGCTATGAGCTCTGATTGGTTGTTATGGGCTCTGATTGGTTGCTATGAGCTTTGATTGGTCGCTATCTGCTTTTATTGATCACTATGGGCTCTGATTGGTTGATATGAGTTCTGATTGGTTGATATGGGCTGTGATTGGTTGCTGTGAGCGCTGATTGGTTGCTATGGGCTCTGATTGATTGCTATGGGCTCTGATTGATCGATAAGGTCTCGTATTTGATGTTAAGGACTCGGATGGGTTAATATGAGGTCTTAGTGGTAGTTATGGTCTCTGTTTGGTTGCTATGCCTCTGATTGGTTGCTATGGGCTCTGATTGGTTGCTATGGGCTCTGACTGATTGCTATGGGCTCTTAGCTCTGTTTGCTATGGGCCCTTAGGTATGGTTGCTATGGGATCTCATTGATAGCTATGGGCTCTGAGTTATGGGTGCTATGGGCTTTGATTGATCGCTATGTGCTCTGAGCTGTGGTTGCTATGGGCTCTGAGCTGTGGTTGCTATGGGCTGTAATAGATCGCTATGTGCTCTGAGCTGTGGTTGCTATGGGCTCTGATTGATCACTATGTGCTCTGAGCTGTGGTTGCTATGGGCTTTGATTGATCGCTATGGGCTCTGATTGGTTGCTATGGGCTCTGATTGATCGCTATGGGCTCTTAGCTCTGGTTGCCATGGGCTCAGATTGATCGCTATGGGCTCTGAGCTCTGGTTGCTATGGGCTCCGATTTATCGCTATGGGCTCTAAGCTCTGGTTGCTATGGGCTCTGATTTATCGCTATGGGCTCTGAGCTGGGGTTGCTATGGGCGCAGATTGATGGCTCTGGGCTCTGATTGGTTGCTATGGGCTCTGATTGGTCGCTATGTGCACTGAGCTCTGGTTGCTATGGGCTCTGAGCTCTGGTTGCTATGGGCTCTTATAGATCGCTATGGGCTCTGATTGGCTGCTAGGGGCTCCGATTGATTGCTATGGGCTCTGGTTGCTATGGGCTCTGATTGGTCGTTATGTGCACTGAGCTCTGGTTGCTATGGGCTCTGAGCTCTGGTTGCTATGGGCTCTGATTGATCGCTATGTGCTCTGAGCTCTGGTTGCTATGGGCTCTGATTGGTTGCTATGAGCTCTGATTGGTTGCTATGGGCTCTGATTAGTTGCTGTGAGCTCTGATTGGTTGCTATGGGCTCTGATTGGTCGCTATGTGCACTGAGCTCTGGTTGCTATGGGCTCTGAGCTCTGGTTGCTATGGGCTCTGATCGCTATGTGCTCTGAGCTCTGGTTGCTATGGGCTCTGATTGGTTACTATGGGCTCTGATTGGTGGCTATGAGCTCTGATTGATCGCTATGAGCTCTGATTGGTAGTTACGGGCTCTGATTGGTTACTATGAGCTCTGATTAGTTATATTGGCTCTGATTGGTTGCTCTGAGCTCTGATTGGTTGCTCTGAGCTCTGATGGGTTGCTCTGAGCTCTGATTGGTGGCTAGGGGCTCTGATTGATCGCTCTGAGCTCTGATTGGTTGCTCTGAGCTCTGGTTGTTATGAGTTTACACCTAGACAGTTGTCATACATAAGGCCCAGTGTGTTTTTCCTGTTATTTCCCTCTGTTATCTCGTCTCATTTCCCTTTTTGTGAGCACTGTTCCTTTCGTCTTTTCACCTGGCGCACCCATATGTCCTGCTGCTGGTGAGGTTAGGATTATGCTGTAAAATACATTTATACCAAATATTGAACGCCGTGAAAAGAAAACCCCCACAAACATGGCGCAGGTATGTTTTTTCACATTTTGTCTCACTTGGAATTTGTTTGCGGGTTCCCAGTATATTCTATAATACAGTGAATAACACCATTAGGAAGTACATATTGTCCTGCCAAATAAAAGCCCTCATGTGTCTATGTAGGTGGAAAAATAAAAAAAGTTATGGCTCTGGGAAGGCGAGGGGGAAAAACGAAGAGCCATATTATTACGACCAGTTGTCAGGAAGGGGTTCAAGCTTAAAACTTTTGTCCCTAGTACAAGGGTAAAGACAAAATACCAGTCCCCACTTCCGGCCCCAGAAGGCTACATAAATGATCGCGCCTCCTAGTGGTGAAGCACCCTAGGGGGACTCAAGGTTAAAGTAAAAAAAAGTATTAAAAGTTCAAATCACCCCCTTTCATCATTTTACAAATAAAAAAATAAAATAGTAAAAAAGTTCCCCATATTTGGTGTCGCCGAGTCCGAAAAAGTCCGATCTATTAAAATATAACATCATTTATCCAGTACGCCGAACACCGGAGAAGAAAAAAATTCCAAATGCAAAAATTGTGGTTTTTTGGTCATTTCACGTCCCATAAAAATTGGAATAAAATTGATCAAAAAAGTCCCATGCATTCAAAACTGCCAACGATAAAAAGTGCAATTCAGCCGCAAAAAATACTGTCTCACTCAGGTCTGTAGGTAGAAGTACAAAAAAAGTTATTGGTCGCACAAAATGATGCTGGCACACTCATTCCGATAATAGAAAATGCTTAAAAATTTTGTTACGACACCAAAACATAACGGAAACCCTACATGTTTGGTATTGGCGAATGCGTATCCACCTGCAGAATACAGATAATACATCATTTATACAGAAGATTGAACGGCGTAAAAACAAAACTCCCGCATACATACTTTTTTTTTTACATTTTGCTCCACTTAGAATTTTTTTTGCGGTTTCCCAGTATATCCTATGGTAATATCAATAACATCATTAGAAAGTCGATCTTGTCCCGCAAAATAAAAGCCCTCATGTGTCTATGTAGGTGGAAAAATAAAAATGTTATAGCTTTCAGCAGGCGAGGAGGGAAAAAACTTAGAGCCATATTATTATGACCGTCCGTAATAAAGGGGTTAAAACATCTAAGTCTGACACACAGGAGATCCCAGAACCTTGAGATACCTCCGATCAGTAGACGTCTGTTATATTTTATTTTATCCCTTTTATTTTTGTACTGCATTTGTGTGTTTTTATATATATGTTTTTTTGTATATATAAGCCTGGAACAAGTTTGCCTTGGTGCCCGAAGAACCTGAACATCTCTTCTGAAGAATAAGTGATTGCTGGTGCCTGGTACCTTTAGCGTGGAAAACTTTTGCTCCTTTGTTTACTACTGGTGGTGACACTGTGTGTTTCTGGGTGTGTGGCCCATTTCGGGGTATGTGTAGTGTTCAGTGTTTAGCTCCTTAACGACCGCCCACTGACTTTTGACGTCGGCTGGTGCGGGTCGTTCGTCTGCAGTGTCGTCTTTTGACGTCGGCTGGTGCGGGTCGTTCGTCTGCAGTGTCGTCTTTTGACGTCGGCTGGTGCGGGTCGTTCGTCTGCAGTGTCGTCTTTTGACGTCGGCTGGTGCGGGTCGTTCGGCTGCAGTGTCGTCTTTTGACGTCGGCTGGTGCGGGTCGTTCGTCTGCAGTGTCGTCTTTTGACGTCGGCTGGTGCGGGTCGTTCGTCTGCAGTGTCGTCTTTTGGCATTGCTGCAGACATGGGGGATTGCAGCTCCGGGCGACGCAGCTGCGCTGGGTTCGGGGCTGTACTACACAGTCCCGATCCCAGAGCATCTCCTGCGAGCACCGAGGAGCGAAGGAAACCTCCTTCGATTGCCGCGGATCGTCATCGCAGCGCAATCAAAGGGTTCCCCTGCTCTGTCGGGTGATCGGAACGCCCGGTGACCCGACAGAGCCCGGGGAACAGCGGCACGGTCAGCTCTGGAGACCTAGAGTAGCCCCAGGGTTGTCTGTGTATGAAGCCAGTGACCAGGACACACTGTGTGCTGTCCTGGTCACTGCCTGTGTCAGACTGACACAGATTATAATGTATTAGCATATATGAATATGCTAATACATTACTAAGTGTAAAAAAAATTTTTAAAAAAATATAAAACAGTTCTCCCTTCATGGGAGACACAAAAAGTAAAAAAAAAACACATAAAAAGTGTAAAATAAAATAAATAAAATAAAAATAAATATTTAATAAAAATAATTGTGCATAAATTACATGCACAAAAAACCCTACACGCATTAGGTATCCACATAACCGTAATAACCTGTAGAATTAATCTAAGAAGTTATTAAGTGTGAAATGTGAACGGTGTAAAAAAAAAATAAAAATACTGCAATTATTTATAAGTGAACTTAAACTATTCCCCCATATATTACAACTTGTCTCGAATAAAACGAGGCCTCATCCAACTGCGTCATTGAAAAAATAATAAAGTTACAACTGTTGAAACACAAGGAGGCAAAAACTAAAAAAAGTGGGATATAATTCCCGACCCTTTTTCTTGTGCGCCCCTTTCTCCCTTCTTACCCTCTAGTTACTGCAGTTGAAAACAAGTTTAAGGGAACCAGTGTCAGTAAAAACCATGAGATGTGCATTGTACGAAGATGATATCCAGATGAAGCCTATGATGTTGACTACATAAGACTCTCGGTCAAATATGGTGGAGGGTTCACGTATGGTTTGGGGTTTGATATTATGGCAGACGTGGCGTCCAAAAGTCATCATCAAAGGTAAATCACAAGTCGTTATAGGAAAGGAGCTGAGAAGCTCAAGCGCCCTCTGTTGGATGTTTCAAATCCTCAGTTTGCTTTTGACCCACTGAGACTTTAGAAAGCAAAGGGGATATTAGCCAAGCCAGAATCACCCATCTGTATACAGCTGTTTCAGGGTTTTGCCCCTCATCAGTGCAGAGCAGAGCGATACTGGCTGGCTGGGTGGGAGGCAATGAGTGGCTCAGAAAGGGGAATATCTCTCCTTAAGGAGCGCACCATATAGACGTGTGGAGTTTTTAATTGCCTTTTTGCACTCCACTAAGCATCTGCCTATCACAAGGCATTATGGGAAAGGAGCTCAGAAGCTCAAGCGCCCTCTATTGGATGTAACAAATCCTCAATTTGCTTTTGACCCACTGGGCCACATGTATGAAACGGTTTTGGTCTAAAACTCACTTTTTCCCTATAGAAACCTATAGGGGAAAAAAGTGAGTTTTAGACCAAACCGTTTCATACATGTGGCCCACTGAGTCTTTAGAAAGCAAAAGGGATATCAGACCTCCTGCAATGTTCTCATGTCTGCAGAGCTGTCACCTCCTTCCACAAGCTCCTTGTAAGCAGAACACCTGCATTGGTGTAAGCAGTTATTACATACAGCCTGAACTGATTAAACAAATGTGAGAAATGCACTCCGCCCCCAACTCCATTATGGCATCAGGCAGGAGGTAGAGGGGACCAGACTGTATAAGGATGTGTTATATGGGAGGGAGAGAGTGAATCTAGCAGCTAGAGACTCAGTAATTGCCCAGATCATTTTCATAGAACTATCACTGGGAGAGGAGCTGAGACAGCCTTTATTATACACACACAATCATCACAGGCAGTTCGCTTCACTTTCAATTTCCACAGCTCAGAGAGGAGTAAGCACAGAGTGCAGGCAGCCAATCACAGCGCAGGGGGCGTGTCCTGTCCAGGGGGCATGTCCAAACAGGCTGAATGAAATGTCAGTTAGCCAATCACAGCATAGAGGGCATGTCCTGTCCAGGGGGCGTTTCCAAACAAGCTGAATGAAATGTCAGTCAGCCAATCACAGACAAGGGGGCGTGTCCCGTTCACCTGCTGCAGAAATAGCTACAGATGCACAGATTAGCTTATATCTGCTATACTAAGTGATTTAGGTAATACAAACCAATTGCGAAAGTGCTTATTTTTACTGTCCCCATCATTAGAGATGTGATCTTTGTAGCGAGAAAACCACTTTAACGCTCTTGGAAGAAACTTTAAGTCTACTTGCTGTGGACTTGAACTGTGGTAGAAGGGGCGATGAGTTGTAACATTTAAGGGTTGGCGGGAGGCAGTGGTGTGAACTGGTTTGCATCTGTTCTACTGGTTGGGTATTGTTTGTTTTATCTTTGCTGCCGCTTTATTTTATTCCTGACTTTCACCTCTATTTTTGCAGAAATTTTACTGAGTGCATTACCTCTTAGTGCCACTAGAGAGCAACATCGTCTCAATATTTCATTTTTAGGTTGTTTATTATTGTACAATCCACACATTTCTATAAAATCGCCACAAGAGGGGTCCAATCCTCCGCTCTTGGTAACATTGCCAACTTACAGACGTTATTTGGCTCCTCACATAGAGAACACCATAGGCGGGTCCTCCTCTGGCTTCTGTGCCTTAAAGTGGTTGTCTCACTACATCCAGGGCTGTGGAGTCGGAGTCGTGGAGTCGGAGGCTATTTTCCAGGAGTCGGAGTCGTCATAAAATGGACCGACTCCAAAAATATATAATTAGTTGGTCCAGTTAGTTCGATGCAAAGAGCAAGAGGAATTGGGTCCAGCCAGGTGGCTCTCTCCCATATCTTCAGCCTCATCACATGAGGAGTGTAATTGATGACATGGAGCAGGCAAAGCGCTGCCCCACTGGGAAGAGATTCCGCTCCCAGGACAAACAGATTTCAGCAAAATGTGTCACCTGCTTTCAAAGAAGTAGAAGATCAACCATTCATCAAAACTGACTGTGGCTGAGGCAATTCCTTTATACCCCGACATTGTTAGTGATGTTGCCCCTGTGGTCACCGCTTTTCCCCCAAGTTAGTGTAGAGAGGCCGTTCTCTAGCCTGGAAATAATGAGATGTGAGGACATGTATGCAGGATCTGATGGAGGCGATACTATTTCTCAGAACTAATTCAGAGACTCCAACAATGTTCCTGCATGTTTTGCATATTTACAATTTTTTTGTGTTCCTAAAGTCATGCCAATAAATATATTTTACACTGACAAGCAAAAGGGTAAACAATGTTTTCAACTTGTGACTTTCAGGCTCCATATCTCTCCATCCACTACAGCTTTGTACATGAGGCTACTGTAATTTTATATACAGTCATCTTACCGATCTTATACATAAATGTGACTTGCAAGTATTTAGCATCTGCTCAGTTCTGCAGATTCTTTCCTGTAACTGCATTGTTACTGTTTTGCTCCTAAAAATCAAAGTGTTAATTTGTATTATTTTGTTAGTATTTGGTAAATCCACCTTTGGTTTTCAGCTCTGCCTGAATCCTTCTAGGCTCTGAATCTTGACCAAAATCTGATCCTCGGTCTCTTCTACACATTCCCAATGTTGGTGCAGACTGGACTTGGATACAAATACAGCTTCTTCTTCAACTCTACCCACAAGTGTTCAAAAGATCAAAAACATTGTTACCCTTTTGCTTGTCAGTGTCTGTTCTTCCTAAATAGCTTGATTATTGTATCATAAGGTGATAAACAGCCGATGTTACCATTTTACTATAGTAAAGTTATCACTTAAACATGCAGCATGTATGAGGGAGTCAGGAGTCGGAGTCGGAAGTTTGGGAAATTGAGGAGTCGGAGTCGGGGCTTCGGCTTGCCAACTCCACAGCCCTGACTACATCGATTCCTCTTACCTCAGTCCTGTTTTCTCGGTTTCAGTTTGAATTCAGGGGCGTGTTTACTGGCTTCCATTAGGCTGCATTAGAAGCCAGGTCTGTAGCTATAGCAACCAGTGCTGGCAGCCTATCAGGAGAGATCAAACAGGTCTGTAGCTATAGCAACCAGTGCTGGCAGCCTATCAGGAGAGATGAAACAGGTCTATAGCTATTGCAACCAGTGCTGGCAGCCTATCAGGAGAGATCAAACAGGTCTGTAGCTATAGCAAGCAGTGCTGGCAGCCTATCAGGAGAGATCAAACAGGTCTGTAGCTATAGCAACCAGCGCTGGCAGCCTATCAGGAGAGTTCAAACAGGTCTGTGGCTATAGCAACCAGTGCTGCCAGCCTATCAGGAGAGATCAAACAGGTCTGTAGCTATAGCAACCAGTGCTGGCAGCCTATCAGGAGAGATCAAACAGGTCTGTAGCTATAGTAAAAAGTGCTGGCAGCCTATCAGGAGAGATGGAACAGGTCTGTAGCTATAGCAACCAGCGCTGACAGCCTATGAGGAGAGATCAAACAGGTCTGTAGCTATAGCAACCAGTGCTGGCAGCCTATTAGGAGAGATCGAACAGGTCTGTAGCTATAGCAATCAGCGCTGGCAGCCTATCATCAGAGATTGAACAGGTCTGTAGCTATAGTGACCAGCACTGGCAGCCTATCATCAGAGATTGAACAGGTCTGTAGCTATAGTGACCAGTGCTGGCAGCCTATCAGGAGAGATCGAACAGGTCTGTAGGTATAGTGACCAGTGCTAGCAACCTATCAGGATAGATCAAACAGGTCTGTAGCAATAGCAACCAGTGCTGGCAGCCTATCAGGAGAGATAGGACAGGTCTGTAGCTATAGCAACCAGTGCTGGCAGCCAATCAGGAGAGATTGCACAGGTCTGTAGCTATAGCGACCAGCGCTGGCAGCCCATCAGGAAAGATTGCACAGGTCTGTAGCTATAGCAACCAGCGCTGGCAGCCTATCAGGAGAGTTCAAACAGGTCTGTGGCTATAGCAACCAGTGCTGGCAGCCTATCAGGAGGTATCAAACAGGTCTGTAGCTATGGTTACCTGAGGAGCTGATGCAGCCCATACAAGAGGGATTAGGAACTAGGTAGGACACTGTTAATGGACACATATTGCAAAGTGACTTGTTTTTGCAAGATCTTTAACATAAAAAGCAGCGATCCTTGTAGTGAGACAACCCCTTTAACACTACTACTGATAACATTCTCTTCGTTGTCTTGTCTCACTGACCTCCTCTGACACACAATCTTATTGACAGCACCTTTTCTGACCCTCCCCATATACACCTCTGAAATGCTATACGCTGTGTCTATACTCATACATAGTCAAACGCACACTGCAAGCTTCAGACTATGTCAACGAGAATAGTCAAGGCGCAAGTGAAAAGATCCACCTTCAATTGTTAACAACTTCGGACCAGGCAAAAAATATATAAGCAATACCACTTCTTATTTTTCAAAAATAAGTTTTTTGTATTTGTCTTTAATCAAAGATGTAAAACATGAAGTTTGTTAAAAACTTTGCAATTGCAGGACTACGCGTTTCACACCTCGCTTCCTCAGGTCCATCTAAATGGGGTAACACCACATCCTTATATACTCAATGTGCTTACAATCATTAATAATTCCTCCTTATAAGGGGAATGGAGCATCTTAGTTATGAGGAGAGGTTAGTAGAATTGAACTTATTTAGTCTTGAGAAAAGATTGCTCTGGGTGGACATGATTAATTTATATAATGGTCCCTACAAAAAGTATGGGGAAAAATATTTCAAGTGAAGCCCCCTCAAAAGACAATGGGACATTCCCTTCATCTGGAGAAAAAAGGATTCAATCTCCAGAGGAGAGGGCGTTTCCTCACTGTAGACTGTAAATCTGTGGAAAAGCCCCTGAGGAGCTGGTCACAGCAGGAACAGGTGAGGGTTTCAAGAAAGGCTTAGATACTACCTGGAACTAAAAAATTTTAATTGTATGTAGCATGAAAATTTGGATCCGGGCTGGTGGCGGCTCTGGGCAGAAAGGGTCCCCTGGGCGTTTGGGTTCTTGCCTTGTGGGTTTGAGGGGTTAAAGGGTTTTTTGCCGGACGTGAGTTATTTCCTCCTTTCACCGAGTGAAACAAAAAATCACTGAGTCATGAACGCGCGGGGTTAAGGGAGGGGGTGAGCTAGGTGGGGAATTTTGGGAGCGTTAAAAACTTAACTCAAATAACTTTAAAAACAAGGGATTCTCTATACAGCAGGCAGACTCAACATGACTTTCCCATTGAAAGCCCCTTCGTGTTCCTCTCACAATAAAAGTTTTTCACCAAGGGGCCAGTCACTCCTGTCACCCTCCTAGTTGTCTAAGCAAACTTTCAGGTAATAAGGGGGATGAGCAATGCTGTGTCTCATAGTTCACTTTTTGTAATCAATTATAGAAAAGTGATTAAATACCCATTTTGGAGACCCAGTCACATTACTTTGGGGAAAAACCCCCTTTAGCCGTGTGAGGCTGGGTTGAAACCTTGCCCCCCCTCCCTTCAAACTTTTCCCCCCCTTGGTTGAAACTTGATGGCCCGGGGTCTTTTTTAAAACCGACTAAAACCAATACATATAAAAACAATAAAATATATTTAAATTTTACTTAAAATCCAAATTTATCAATTTAATATTATAAAAAACTCTTTATTTTGCCCCTAAAGTATTTTTTTATTTCCAATGTTAAATAGGATAAATAATTTAAAAAAGTTTATAAATTCCCTATCTACTGTCCTCAGAGGTTTTTCATTAATAACTTCTAATCCAAACCCTCTTTTCGAAAGGACATGTAAAAAAACTGTCTAGGCAAAACCCCACTTTTTCCCCAGGGAAAAAAGTGAATTTTTAAACCCTGACACCCCTTCATAGATGGTGGATGTTGGTAGGTAAAAAAGGTAATAAGTTCGCATCCTTTGAATCTCTTATACCCCTGGTGGTATTTTTGATTCCCCCTTGACATTTTTCACATACCCCGTTACTTCATCAAGCCATTGGGTTTTAAGCTATTTAATTTTAAAATCCCTCTCTTTTTTTAAGAATTCATTTTATTTGACCTTTTGATCAACACTTCTGGGCAAATTTATATTTCTTAACCTTTACCTGCCCCCCCATCTTTTTTAAAAAACACATGGGCCCTTAGAAAAGTATTCGGGTAAAAAATTCCTTGTTTCCCCCATAGAACCCAATCAGAGAGCCTCTCTTTTTTTCCCAAGCACTTGTGAAATGAAAGGGGCACCTGTTTGGGTTGAAGGGCTCGATTGGCCAATGGGTTGTTTGGTCGCAATGGGTTGAGGTCGCAAGGGGAAAACAAAGTATTTTAAAACCTGAAACTTTTCATAATGGGCCCATGTTTCAAAAACTCTTTGATGCGATTTGTGCTGTTTTGAGCGGCCGAGAATTGCTACCCCATTTCCCCGAATATGCACCCCAAAGTGCACCAATACATAGACAACAAATCTAGAGTTGCAATTAAGAGATATTTTCACACTAAATTTTTGACCCATGGAAGTTGAAACCCACCTTCCATGACTTTTTTAAAAAAATTTTACATTCCTTGTAAAGCTTTTGAATACTCCGACTTCTCTTTTGTTATTTTCATTATTTTCTGCTGCATCACTTTTTTCCTTGTCTTCAAAACTAGTGGTGTAAAAAATTTTTTTTTAAATTTTTTAGCCGCCATAGGTTTCCCGGGCGTGGGTGGAAAAAAATTTTTTTTTAAAGGGGATCCCCCAACAAAAATACCAAATTTTTCAAAATTTTTTTAAAAACCCAAGGGGGTATTATATGTGTAAAAAAAAATTAAAACGAAATTTTTCTTTTAATTCATTTTAAATAATTTAGTTTGATGCAGATTTTTCCCCTTAAAATTTTTTAACCCTTTTTTAATCAACAAGTGGGAAATCCTTTTCTTAAAAGTTTTCTTTCAAAAACCCCCCGTTTTGCCTTAAAAAACGTATTTATCACTCAATTCTTGGAATAGTTAATGTCCATATTTACATTAAAAATTTAATTTTGTTTAATGGTTATTTTGTATGAAAAAAACCCATTGCTACCCATTTTTTTAAAAAGGTCTTATTAAAATTATTTTCCCCTTCATGATAAATGCCCCGTCAAAAAAATCTATTTTTTTTTTTACACCCCAAGGAAATTTTCTACACCCCAATGCTATTATTAAAAAAGAACATAACCCTTTTCTTTTTAGAACCCTTTCCAAAATTAAAAGAGGAAAAAAATAATCTTTTAAAAAAACCTATACACCAAAAAAATGTAGTGTAATTTCTAAATATTTTAAAGAAAATTTGCAATATACTTTTTTGGGACAAACCAGTTCTGAGTGGTTTTGGGGGGCCGTAGTTAATCCCCCCCAAAAAAACCCCAACTAAGAAACCCCCCTTAATGTTTTTAAAAACATTTTAGGGAGTTATTAAACCCCTTAGGATTTCTAGTTTTAAAAGAAAAGGGAGGGGAATTTCAAAATTTCATTTTTTTTTTTTTGAAATTTTTTAAAATTTTATCCAAAATTCATTGGGAAAATCGGTAAAAGTACCTGGTAAATGAACGTAAATAAATTTCCCCCCAATTCCCGTTTTCAGAGATATGGGGCCCTAGTTGCTTTTTGGCTCATCCAACCCCCCAGAATGGGAGGAGCACCTAGGGTTTGGGGCTATTTTAATACATTTTTTTTGGGGGCCCCTTTTCGGGTTTACAGACACCCTAAGGTGATACCAGGGTGCAGTGATTTTAACGCCCCCAAGGTGTTTCCTAATTTTTTTTAGGTTGGGCCTAAAAATAAAAAAAAATAATTTTTTTCCAAAAAAATCGTTTTTTTTAGCTGAAAAGTTTATTTTTAAAAAAAAGGGAATCCTGGAAAAGGAAACCCCCAAAAATTTTTTACGAAATTTTTCCAATACGGCAATACCCTCATGGGGGAAACTGCTTTTTGGGGCGAAGCAGGGCGTAAAAGGGAGGGACGTATTTTGTTTTTGGACACAGATTTTGGTGGGATGTGCATTTGCAAGCCGCAAAGTACCGAACAGATGAAATTTTCCGAAGTTCCCCTATTTTAGATTCACACCCCTATGGATTCATTAGGGTGTACTGTCTTTTTTGGCGCACGGGTGTTCCAATTTTTTTTTTTCTTGGGGCCCATAAAAAAGGGGGGGGAATGCGTTCTGCCTTGTTTTTGGGGCTTCTTTTTTTACAGTGTTCCCGACGGGAAAAAATAAAGGGGATAATTACAAGGGGTCGGACAATTGAAATGATAAAAAGTTTTAAATTTTTTTTTTTTATTATTTTAAAATAGAAATGTTTAAACCCCCTTAACGCCCTTAGCGTACCCAACTCCAGGTCATTTGGGGTTAACGCCCCTGGACGTATGGTTCCCCTGGGGGACGCGCAAACCCAAAAGCAGAGTTGGCTCGATCGCCGGGGGCTTTAATTAAGCTGAACCCCCGCACGTCGGCCCCCGACCCCGGATCGCCCGGGGGTGGGGGGGGGGGTTAAACCCCCTTATTTGCACGATGGGGTGCAATAACTAAAAAGGACGCGGGGGAATCGGGATCCGTGCAGCCCCCCCCTCCTACAGAAACGGAGGGCGAGAACCCTTTCCGGGTTGCTGGACTACGTGCCCCGGTCCGTGGGACCCCCGGCTCGGCTGACATTTTGTCATAGGAACCCCCATAAAAAGTATGCATGTTTCCTATTAAATGAAATCTAAAAATCTCCATTTAAATCCCCCCAGGGGAAAAATAAAAAAAAATTTGAAAAAAAAGGAAAAAAAGGGTTAAAAAAAGGAAAAACAAGTAAAAAAACAAACCGAAAAATAAAATAAAAAACTAAAAACCCCCCCCTTTCCCCTTTCAAAAGGAATCGCCCTAAAAAATCAAAATAAAAAAGTACCCCTTTGGTTCGCCGATCTAACGACCCGCCCTATAAATCTGTCAGTTAATTAACCCGTACGTGAACCCGTAAAAAAAAAAAAAAAAAAAAACAATCACGTTGTTTGTTCTCCCCGCAGCACATAAAAGGGAAAAAAAAGCGATCAAAAACCCTAGAAACGCCAAATTGAAAATTAAAACTCAGTTCTCCCGCAAAAAAAAATCCCTTTTAAAGTTTATACGGAAAAATAAAAAATTAAACTTCCCAAAAAAGCGATGCATAAATATTGTTTTACACCTAAAAAAAATTTTTTTTTTTTTTTAAATGCTTCAAAAAAAAAACTATATAAAGGGTATCGCCTAACGACGACCCAAAGAGTAAAAAATTTCACGGATATGGGGCCCCCGGGGTTTAAAAAAAAAATAAAAAAACTACAGTTGCATATTTTTCACCCACCCCAAAAAAAGGGTTAAAAGCGACAAAAAGCCCTTGCCCCCCCAAAAAGATCAAAAAAAAACTAATCAAACCGCAAAAAAAAAAGCCAACACAGTCCAACACAGAAAATTTAAAGTTTTGGCTCTCAGACTATGGCGATGCCAAAAAAGATTTTTCCTGTTTAAAAAAGTGTTTTTTTGTTAAAAGAGTAAAACATAAAAAAAATAAAAATTGGGTGTGTAATCGTATGACCCCTAGTAAACTACCTGTATAATAGTACAGTGACCCCTATAAAAAATAAAAAATAAAAAACTACAAGATTGCTGATTTTGTTAAAAAAACTCAGAAAAAAAATTTAAAAAAAAGTGAACATAATCTAGCACCCCATAATGGTACCAATAAAAACTTTAATCTCCCCCAAAAAACCAACCCTAACGCCGCAAAGCAAAAAAAAAAAGTTATGGCTGTCAAAAAGGAAAAAAAAACGAAATTTTTTTTAGACTATTTTTTAGGTAAAATAATAAAACAGAAAAAACTAATAAAATTAATATTGTAATTTGTAACGCCCCCTTAAAGTTATCACTCTTTCCCCTGCCGGGGGAATGCTGTAAATTGAAACCAAAAAACAAAGACCCAACTGGTTTTCCCCCCTTTTCATTGCCCCAAGCTAAAAAAAAACTGGAAACCCTTGGTAAAAAGCAAGTACCCCCAAAGATTGAGGGGTTTGAATAAAAAAGGGGGCGACTTTGGGAAAGGGGGTTTTTTTTTTGCTATTTGGGGGGTTTTCCCAACCAGGGCCCCACCAAAAAGGTTCCAAAAGCCCAAAAACGTCCCCCCCCCATCCCCTCCAGCCCCAAACGTTTACACCCAAAAGTAGGGGATTTCCCACTTGGAAGAAATTTTTTAACAAAAATTTTTGGTTCTTTTTTTTTTAGGGTTTGTAAATGAAAATTTTAAGTAAAATTGCAGAGAAAAAAAAAAAAAATTTTTTTACTTTTCACACCTTTGAAAAAAAATTTTGGGGAAACATGTGGGGCCCTATAACCCGCAGGGAAATTTTTAAGGGTGTATTTCCAAAACGGGCTATTTAGGGGGGTTTTTTTAAGTTTTTTGCACTTGGGGGTCCCCCAAAATAAATGGGCCTAAAAAAAATCGATTGAAAAAGAACCCCAGATGAGGCTTCCATTTGGGGGTTTTGGTGACCAAATAGTGCCAGGGCCACATATGGGAATCAAAAAAACGGGGGACCGGGGGAATTGATATTAAGTTCATTACCTGGGCACATTTACCGTATTCATTTAATAATGGGTAAATAGAAAATCCAAAAAAAAGAAATTTTAAATTTACCTCACTTTCTTTTTTTTTGTGAAATAGAAGGGTTTTAAATTCCAAAAAAATGTTTTAAATATTTAAGGGGGTTTGTTTTTTGGCTCACTTAGGGGGGATCCCCAACATCAGGCCCCCCCAAAACCCCTAAATGGGGGGTCCCCAAAAAAATGTATATTTCAAATTTTCTTGAAATGTGAAAATTAATAATTTTAAGCCCCCTAATTCTAAAAAAAAAAAAAAAAAGACATTAAAAAAGATGCCCAAACCCATAGGGACATGGGAAGAGTTTTTAAATATTTTTTTGGGAATAAATTTTTGTCTTGCAAAAAATTTTTTAACTTAAAATCGAAATTTTTCCAATTTTTTGAAATTTTGGGTTTTTTACAAACAAAATGGATAAAAATTTTTCTAACTTTAAAACACAAAGGTCACGAGAAAAAAAACTCGAATCACATTAAGGTAAAAGTGTCAAAAAATTTTCTACATAAATTGACACTGTGATTTTCAAAAAGGGCTTGTCAGGAAGGTCAAACACTGGGGCCCTTTAAGGGTTAAAAAAAAATTGAATTTTTATGTTTTTAAACGGAGCGGGTTATGGCTTTGTTTTTTGGGGATAAGTTAGTTTTATTGGGAATTTTTGGGAAATGAATTTGACATTTTTTAAGTTTTTTGAGCATTCGAACTACACAATCCGGAGTGTTTTTTATTTTTATTTTTTACAGCGGGCACCCCTGTGGGGATAATGAATGTATTTTTTCCGCGGCGATGCTTACACGAAAACCCTTTGTATATTTTTTTAAATTTTTATGCTTTTAACAATAAAAAACAAAAAGGGAAAGCGTTTTTTATTGTTGGTTTTAGAGAGAATTTTTTTGAACAGCTAGTAAGGTTTTTTTTTTTTGGGGTAACACTTTTTAAATTGGGAAATTTTGTTTTAATGGTTTTGAACTTTTTTTTCCATTGTTGGGGGGGATGAACAAAAAAACAAATTTTGAACGTTTTTTTTTTTTTTTAACAAAGTTCACCTAACAGATTAAATAAAAGAATATTTATGGGAGGTGTTATGCCACGGCGTTACCAAATAGGGATTTATTTATTTTGTTTTTTTGGGATTGGGTTGTAAAGGGAAAATGGCCCCAGTGTACGTTTTTATTTTTTTTTGGTTTTTGTTTTTACTTTTTTACACTTTTTTTTTCATTTTTACATTTCCCCTTATTTTCCCCCAGAGGGGAAATTGTTTAGTGTTTTCAAATCGTATACAAGGGGGACCTGCAACAGCATTCCGGTTTGGGTCTCCAGGTGACGCAATCAATGCCCACAAAAAATTGGAGCTGGTGATGTCACCAGAAAACCCCGGACCTTTATTCAGCGTCCGGCTGCGGGCGAGTGGAATGACGTTTTGCACCCCTCATGTTTGATGCAGGCAGAGGAGCCATCCCGTGCCCGCATTCGATGTGGCCCCTGATAGGTAGAATCGAAGGGGGGATCACCCTGGCCGAGTCACTTGGGGGGGTGGGAAGATGCCAGCTAAAAAACTGTATTCCCCGCCCCACTGCAAAAACCCCCTTGTGAGCGGCAAAAATGCCCTACCCATTTGGGGGAACCCCCACCCACCCTTGACGTTTGGGGTTACAGATGTCGGAAAAAGGGAAGAAAGGGGAGTCAAAAAAGGAAGCCCACACTTTAAGGATGTCCAACCGGATTCAAAAAACCAAAATAACCGATAGTCAATCCCCAAAAGGAGGCGACCAACAAATTCCAGTTGTCCAACCAAAGGAAAGTATGGATGTGATAAGACTATCAGTCCCAAAGGATATCTAGGAAAAGGGAACACGTTAATGGACACATATTGCAAAGTGAACTGTTTTTGCAAGATCTTGGACTTAAAAAGTAATCCTTGTAGTGAGACAACCCCTTTATGGATATTTTATTCGAATGTATACTTATTTTTATACATGTGCAATGTATATGTTTTATTATTCTTTTATTACAAATTTTTATATACTCCTCATAAGATGTTTTAGTAATGTTATACATTTCAGTAACTTTTATACTTATTGTCTCTTTTATCTCCTTGCTCCTGCCATATCTACAGCTCTCACTTTCCTTGCACTCATCACTTTATTGCACTTCGGCACTTTAACATGTCATAATGTACATGCTACAGGCGCCTCTTCTCACTTCAGATCTGTTCACATTTGCTATTGGCTCCAATTGCCGAGCCTCCTTTTTGTTCAACTAATCACAGCCGGCGCGCCCCGGCTCATAGATTATACTGTAGTCAGTGCCCCTCATGGCATAGCGCCGCACTCCATTCACAGCCAGTGCGCCCCGGCCCATAGACTACACTAATTATTATTTTTCTACAGCAACGCGCCGCGCTCCATTCATCACCCATCCGTTCTCTGATTGGACCAAAAGGTCGAGCCCCTTCATTTTTCGACCAATCATCAGCCTGGCGCCTCACCCCATAGACAATATTGGGGCGAGTAGCTCCACTGCTGATTGGTTCATGTAACCCCATAGGATAGAGCGAGGAAAAGTAGCCCGTTCTCCTATTGGACCATTTGTTTTTCCCTGCTTTAACTAACCTATCGCCGCTCTTCAATGCGTTTAACATTGGACTGTATGGAGCGCTTCGGTCTATCCCGCTCACACGGACTCACAGTAGCTCTCATTCCCATTGGCAGATACATATCTTCCGACCTTTTCTTAACCAATAGGCTTTTTACTTTATTCTAATAGTTTCTTTTCAAAAGTCTCGCCTGTTTTCGGATTGGCCAGTCTGACCCCATAGGTTTTAATGATGTATGTAGCCGGTTTTGTGATAGACTGCCACTGTAACCAATGATTTTAGTTCTTTCCTTTTAAATACACTATGTTATTCCCATCCTGTATGGGAAAACTTTTATTGGGGGAAGTGCCCCAAAACAGGGGTGAAACGGTCATATTGTTTTTATATGATGGGGAAAGGGGTTAAAAACTCCTTTTCACCACATTTTTATTGGAATAAAAACTTTTATTTTAATAATATCCTCGGCTTCGAGAAGAAGTTCATTCCTGAAACCGGGGCCCCGGGTCTATCTTCTTTTCCTGCTGTTCTCCACTATCTTCTTTTAACGGAAGGGGAACAATTTTTTCCATGTGTGTATAACAGAACAGCCCCTGCTTCATCAGCGTGCTGCGGAAGTCATCAGCCTGTCAGATGAGTTACAGAACTGCAAGGCAATGGTGCAAGTACAGGAAACCCCCGATTGACCTCAAGGTATGACAGGTCTGAAATTGCTGTTCAGGGAGAAAGAGAGGTAGAAAGCAAGAGTCATGTGCAGGGCCCCGTACAAGAGCTTTAGGGGGGGCCCCAATCCCCCCCTCCCCTGGGGGGGCCCCCAAAATACAATTTCCCCTGGGGGCTCCAAGAAAACAACTTTCCCTGGTGGTTCCCAAAAATCAACTCCCTGGGGGGGCCAAGAAACAAATCCCCTGGGGGGCCCCAACAATCAGCTCCCCTGGTGGCCCCACGAATCAACTCCACTGGTGGGCCCCAAGAATACAATCCACTGGTGGCCCCAAGAATCACCTCCCCTGGTGGGCCCCAAGAATACAATCCACTGGTGGCCCTAAGAATCATCTCCACTGGTGGCTCCAAGAATCAACTCCACTGGTGGCTCCAAGAATCAACTCCACTGGTGGGCCCCAAGAATAATCTCAACTGGTGGATCCCAAGAATCAACTCCACTGGTGGACCCAGGAATCCCCTCCATTGGCGGGCCTCAACTATCAGTTTCACTGGTGGCCCCAAAAATCAACTCCACTGGTGGCCTCAAGAATCAGCTCCACTGGTGGCCTCAAGAATCATCTCTACTGGTGGGCCCAAGAATCATCTCCACTGCTGGCTCCAAGAATCAACTCCACTGGTGGGCCCCAAGAATCATTTCCACTGGTGGCTCCAAGAATCAACTCCACTGGTGGGCCCCAAGAATCAACTCCACTGGGGCCCCCAAGAATCAGTTTCACTGGTGGGCCCTAGGAGTCAGCTCCAATGGTGGGCCCCAGGAATCAACTCCAGTGGTGGGCCCCAGGAATCAGCTCCAGTGGTAGGTCACAAGAAACATCTCCATTGGTGGGCCACAAGAAGCATCTGCATTGGTGGGCCCCAAGAAGCATCTGCATTGGTGGGCTCAAGAATCAACTCCACTGGTGTTGTTATGGAATTACCAGGTAACTTTACAGAATGGAATTGCGAGTTCAGCAATTCCCCAAACAGGCACAAAAAAGCAACCTGAACAGAGTCCGCTCTAAAACTGCTGATTGAAATCAGACACCCCCTTTGGTTTTCACCAGAGCTCACCACAAAGCTGGCTGGGCTTGGCTACTTTGGCTCCACCAGAGAGATGTAGGAAATCAAACACCAACAGGCAGACAGACAGGAAGGACAGGGGAAACACGGCTAAACACGGAATGAGTAAAGTGGTCAAAGGAGTCGGGGTCAAGCCCAAGAGAGTTCATGGTACCAAATCCTGGATCAGGAGAATGGTTGAGAAACCAGAAAATACTAATCAGACCACAATCAGGAAAAGAGCCTGGGTACAGGGAAAGTCACAGGCAATGAGTGCACAGAAAGACTGGTTTTACCCCATGCCGACATATGACGTACTAGTATGTCAAAGCATCAGTAAGGGGCTTTGTAGCGGGATTGTGACAGGTGTCAGCTGCTACAGCTGCGGTTACAGTGCGGGATGGTCCCAGCTCCATCCCGCACTGTTTAACCCTTTAGATGCCGTGGCAAACACAGCGACGACATCTAAATGAATGAAAAACGTACCGCGCATCATTCCTCACTTCCATTGGGGCCCCAATCGTTTAATATGGCCGCTGGAAGCCTTGTGAAGGCTTCCATCGCTGCCATGTTTTGCTGTTTTACTACTTCCTGCCCCAAGCAGGAAGTGGGGAAACCGCCATCTTTGTACACTCTAATGCATTGTCACTACATTGCATTAGGCTTTATAAACGAGTGCATCCCCTACGAGGCTCAAATTTAAACTAACAAGAAGATGTTTTAATGTGTAAAAAAAAAAATAATACTAATGTTAAAAGTTCAAATCACCCTCCTCCACCTTTTGCCATTTTACAAATAAAAAAGTATTAAATAAAAAAGTTCCCCATATTTGGTGTCCGATGTATTAAAATATAACCTCATTTATCCCGTACGCTGAACACCGTAGAAGAAAAAACTCCAAACACAAAAATTGTGGTTTTTTGATCATTTCACGTCCCCTAAAAATTGGAATAAGTGATTAAAAAAGTCGCCTGAATTCCAAACTGGTAACAATAAAAAGTGAACTTCAGCCCCCCAAAAATGCCCTTCATTCACGTCCGTAGGTGTCAGTACAAAAAAAAAAGAGAAAAAGGCGCCGCAGCTGAAATTTGAAAAAACCTGTAGAATACAAAGAACACATTATATTTACTGAAGATTGAGCGCCGTAAAAAAAAAAGAGGGCACAAATACGTTTTTTTCACATTTTGCCCCACTTACAAGTTTTTGCGGTTTCCCAGTATATCCTATGGTAATATGAATAACATTATTAGAAATTACATCTGGTCCCGCAAAATAAAAGCCCTCATACATCTATGTAGGTGGAAAAATAAAAAAGTTATGGCTTTGGGAAGGCAGGGAGGGAAAACGAACATGATGAAAAAGATGGTGGGAAGGGGTTAATGCCGTCTTTTCTAAACTAAGGGCCTTTCCATTTTCTGTATCTCTTGGCCTTGTCACTGATAGTAAAATTTTATCATCTCAGAACCACAGGTGAGAACTTAAAATTGGTTCTGCTCCAACCGCAGGCTGAGGCTAGGCACCAGGCATCGGACAGTCTTAAAGGGACAGGACTTTTTTAACAACTGGGGCTTATGTTAATTTTGTCTCTAGAAGACGCATTAGGGCTTACTTTCAGGGGATGTCTTATCTTTCTCATGTACAACAATCTATAGTTAATCAAATGCAGTCAGCTTCTTCTGGAACATGAAATAATTGATATTTGTAATTATAATCAATTAGGAAAAACAAATGGTTCCTCATTAATCAACCAGCTGGATGATAAGGGAAGTTGCTCTGCTCTGTCCTCACAACAAGGGAGACCTGTATGAAGGAAGGTGCGTCAAATTGAATTGTCGAGTCTCATTTTCAGTGTATAATGCGCCTGAATGTATGAAAGTGGTTTTTGTGCGATTATAAATGGCGTCTAAAGTCCCGCCCCTCGCCTGTGTGTTTGGCGCATTATGGAACTAAGGCGCATTAATAATGCCCCAAACATGTATAAAGGCCACAGATAGGCTGGAAATAAAAGAAGTCATTAGAATAGCATGTCAGTGATAGGGACTGATACTATCACTGTCAGTGATAGGGACTGACTATGGGACTGATCCTGCTCGTAGGACAACAGGTCCCAGCAATACCTGTGCTGTGCTGGCTCTTGCTGTATGTAGAATAAAGGGTCAGAGCAGCAAAAATAAAGTTCAAAAAGTAAAAATTAAAAAAAAAAATCTGAACAACATAATCTATTAATTTTAAATACATTTTACAGGAAATATTTTTTATATTTTTGGGATATTCTGTATTTTTATATTAATTTTATATGATAACATTTTTCATTAAATTTAAATAATTAAATTTTATATAGCTTGATAATTATAATAAATTACTTTTTATTATTGTACTGGTGGAAGTTGAGAAATATTAGACATTTTTGTCCCTTAGAGCAAATTTAGCTCCACTCTTCAGACTCAGGCAGATCAAATTGACATAGGTCTGCCTGTCCGAGCAGTAATGCGCCTAGTTTTGCTGAACCACATTCATATATGTGTCTAATATTACGAATGTAGTGTGACACCCCCAGAACACCCCCACATGTCAGGCACATTAGAAAGTGTCGAGTCTTACGAACAATGTGCCCAGGGCTGGGATGATGGGTAGGCAAAGGTAGGCGACCGCCTAGGGCACCACTTCATCCAGATAGAAAAGGGGGCGCAAGGAGGTATGGAGTGGGCTGAAATTTCAATTTGGGGGGCATTTTTGTTTCAAAATTCTTCTAAGCACCAAATACCTTGCCCCCACCCATGAATGTGCCAAACACTTCATTAGGTGCAAAACAGGGTAAACGGCCATTAAGTGCTTTTGTACGCCAAAAAAAGGGTGAAAAACCCGATCATACAGGTCGCCCCCAAATTCTTTGTTTTCCCCAGAGACAGCACAACCTTGTCTCCTCAGAAGATCAAATAAAAACTCGGGCCAAAACTAGTCTATCTCCCACCCTTTGGGGCTGCACAGCCCACAACCATCGTCTACAGACTGGATGCTGCGGGTAGACAGAGCGGCCGGGCACTTGCCAGTTTGCAGACATCACTTCCTAACCCGGGGGGACACATAAACCGTCCTAACACAGGGCATAACCGACCAGAAAGGGCCCCCAACCCATTAACACCATCCATTGGTTTTTTGAAAAAAAGCACAAGTTTCTGCAAACTACAAAGCCTAGGTAGGAGCAGCCGGAGGGTAAAAGGGCGCTCCCGGTTTAGAGATACAAATTAAATGAGCCCTCGTGAGCCTCCCCCTGCCCGGGCTATGCACCACTCTATTTGTTTTTAACCAATATAAAAAAAAGAAAAAAAAAAAAAAAAAAAAAAAAACGCAGCCTGTGGCATAGAAGATTCAAAACATAAAAGACACTTGGGAATATATCCACTATTAAAGTGTCACTTTTAATATACAAACAACGCGTTTCGCGAGTAGAACGTACCCGCTTCATCAGGCATTTCTATTTGTTTTTTATTTCACATTCTTCTCTGGTTTCTTCATTGCCTCTTGGGCTTGGTTCACATCACATTTTTGCATTATGCTCAAAAGTCCTGCTTTTTTTTTTTTGTGTTGGGCAAATTTAGGAAACAAACAGGAGGCAACAAGATTCAGAAGTTATGTGGACCCATTTTTGTGTACAGTAGGAGTCAATGGGAATATGACAAACATGACTCCCAGCCATTGCATCGGGTTATACTGGTTTTCTAATCTTCGGGGGAAAAGGAAAAAAAAAAGTCCAGCACTCCGACAAGGTACAGGGGCCTCAGGATACATTGCTTCCACATACAAGAATTTTTTTTTTTTGGGCATTGCATCACTAGCGCAACCCCCCCTACAAGCACAGACACGCTGAAAATGCATTTTATTGGGTGGGAAATATGTATTAGTGAGGTCATGCATGATCGCGGCTAAGCACCTCTCACAGAACAGGCGGTACACATTCCTGTACTCTCTTACATTATTACTGAGGGCATCAGTGATTGTGGTATAACGCCTCTACAGTACAGGGGTACTACAGTACTGACTGCTCTTCAAGTTTAGTGAGGGGCTGCAGTGATTGATGGTATAAATTTTGCCTCCAGTACGGCGGTACTACATGTACTGACGTCTTTCTTTTTTATTAGGTCATCATATTTATGGATATACGCCTCTACGTACTGTCGGACACAATCCTTCTCCTTACATGGTTATGAGGGGGCGTGCAGTGATTGGGGTCATACTCCCTCTACATACAGTGCGGGTCAAAATACCTTTCTCCTTACAAATTTTTAGGAGGTGCATGCAGTGTCCGGCATACTCCTCTAATGCAGTGCGGGACTACATAACCGTCTGCTCTTTTCATGTATTATGGGAGCATCAGTGATTGGGGGTCTATACTCCCTCTACTACAGTGGTACACATTCCCGTACGTTCTTACATGATTGTGAGGTACTCATTTATTGGGTCCCATAGCACCCTCAAAAGTACAATGGGGACACATGTCCTGACGCTCTTACAGTATTAGTGAGTGCATGCATGATTTGGGGTCTTTAAACACCTCTCACAGACAGTGTGGTCTACTGTCCTGTAGCCTTCATTTTTTATGAGGGACAGCAGTGATTGGGGTTTTATACACCCCTACAGTACAGGCAGTACAAAATGTCCGTAACTTCTGCATTATTTGTGAATGCATGCGTGATTGGAGGCTATATTCCCCCTCACATACAGGCACTAAAATTTCCTGTATGCTCTTACATATAATTTTGAGAGCTGCAGGATTGGGGGCTAGCCCCTCTACAGTACAGTGCGGTACTATATTCCGACTCTCTTCATGTTTAGTGCAGTACAGGCAAGATTGGTTCTATACGCCTCCACATACAGTGCGACTACATTCCTGTTTTGCCTTACATTATTGTTAGGGCACAGTATTGGTGGTCTATACGCCCCTACAGTACATGGGACTACTTCCTGTCTCTCTTACAAGTATTTGTGAGTGCAGCAGTGATTCGGGGTCATACGCCTCCTACGTACAGGCGGTACACATTCCTGTACTGCTCTTACTGAAATTTGGGTGCATGCGTGAATTTTGGGGTCTATAGCGCCTCTCTACATACAGTGCGGTACTACAGTCCTGTACTGCTCTTTTAATTAGTGCAGTGCATGCAGTATTTGGGGGTCTATAGCACCTCTAAAAGTACTGCGGTAAAAACTGTCCGTACTGCTCTTACATTAATTTGGAGGTCAGCAGTGATTGGGTGGGGCTAAAGCACCCCTCATAGTAAGGGCGGTACTTACATTTTTTGTACGCCTTTCATGTATTAAAAGAGGGACATGCATGAATGGGAAAGCGCCCTCAAAAAGTAAGTCTGTACTACAGTCCTGACGCTCTTACATGATTAGTGAGGTCATCAGTATTGGCATCTATACGCCCCCCTACAGAACTGCGGTGCACATTCCTGACTGCCTTACATCTATTAGTGCGGTGCTGAGGATTAGAGGCTAGTAGCGCCCCCTACATACAGTCGGTACACATTCCTGTACTGCTCTTACTTATTGTTTAGTCATCATGTTGAGTCATACGCCTCTCTACATACATGCGGGACTACATTCCTGTACTGCCTTACATGTTTAGTGGGGCCCTCATTATTGGGGGGGCTAAAACTCTCTCACAGTACAGTCGGTACACATGTCCCATACTGCCTTCCTGTATTATGAGGTGCGTGCATTTATTGGGGGCTTTAAAATCCTCTCAGTACGTGCTGTTTTAGCCTGTACTGCTCTTACAGTATTTTGAGGGCTGCAGTGATCGGGGCTTAAACGCCCCTCTACAGTACAGTGCGGGACTACTGTCCTAACCCTTTCAGTATTGTGAGGGCAGGGAGTGATTTGGGCTATAGCGTCTCTCTAATAAAATGTGGGACTACATTCCGTACTGCCTTACATGATTAGTGAGTGCAGGCAGTGATTCTGGGGCATACCCCCATAAGTACATGGGTTACTACAGTCCTATACTCCCACAGTATTGTATGGGGCATGATTGGGGTCAAAAGCGCTCTTTCCCACATACAGTGGGTACCATGCAAAATGCCTTACATGTATTTTTGGGGGTTCATCAAGAATTTGGGGTCAAATAGGCCCTCTACATACAGTGCAGTACACATTTCCCCACTGCTGTTTCACATATCAGAGGTGCATGCAGTGGGTTGGCATGAAAAGCACCTTTCAAAAAGTAGAATGCGGGACACAGTCCGTACACCCTTAAAGTTTTTTGTGAGGGGCATGCATTCATAGCTTTTTAGTAGTGCCTCCTACATGCATTGTGGGAAAGCATGCCCGTACTTTCTTGCATTGCCAGGATAGCATCCTTTTGTCACCAGGGGAGGGGCCAAAATTTCTTATTTTTCCCTTGGTCATTGAACCTTATATATCGGAAACCCTGGTTCCCCGGCTTTAATGGGTTAGCACAGTGCCATACCTACATAGGATGTTTTTAGGTCCTCTAAACTGTGACTCCTGGCTGTGACATCTATGTCATAGATGAGGTGGTGGAACTGCTGTGATGTCCCTCAGGACTCAGCATGATGTATACTTACCAACCCTCCCAATGGGGGTCTCCCTGATATCAGGGCTTAAAAGGAAGGGGTTTATGCAAACATTGCCCAGAAATTTGGCTTTTCCCTGGGGGGACCAGAGGGGTTTTTCCCCCCCCAAAGCAAAGCAAAAATCTTACCCCCTTTAAAAACTTTTTAAAATTTTGGGAAGTATTAAGTGTGATGTCACCTCTTCAGCTGAAGCCATTGCATGGGGTGTTGAAAGATGGCAGCTAGGTGTTGGGGGAGAACTAACCCGCAGAAGCGATGGGTTTAGATTTTCCACATCTGAGCCCTACCCCCCATCCCCCGGAAAAAGCCCTAAAGGGTATTACTTGCCTAAATTTCTCTATTCTTACTATAAGATTTTTTCCCATTTTTGGGGTGAGGGGGTGTTTTTGGGTTTGGGACTCATCCCAAAAGAACGGAAAGGAGAGCCCCAAGTACAAGCTTGACCAGCGGGGCCCGGGGGAGGGCCCGGGTAGGCCAAGGAAGGCACCGCCTGGGGCGCCTACCCAGCCTATCCCTAAGGGGCGCCGTCGGGGCCCCAAACCCCCCGCCGGCTCCCAGGCCGCTGCCAGGGGCCCCTGAAGCCCCGGCGGCCCTCTGTGACCAATTTTTGCGGAGCAGGGGAGCAAGCGCTCCCTGCCCCGCAGACATGTCGGGCCCCCCTCCCCGGAGGATCGCTGGTTCCTCCGGTGGGGGCCCGCAGGGCCGACACAAGGGGGGGCCGGCCGGGTCCTCAAAAGCGCCTGAAAACCCCCGGGGCCCCGGGGGCGCCCACCGGCAGGGTCGCAATGACGTATGTCATCCGACCTGCCTCACCTGGGGGCGAAACACCCGCGTAAACGGGCCCCGTGCGCCCAGGAGTTTGCCGGAGGAGCGGGGGGCTGAAGGGACAGAAGAGGAGCAGGGCCCCCGGGGGAACAGGTAAGTTTAAAAAGGTTGTTGTTTTTAAGTCCCCTGCCTGGGGGCCCCCAAATTTTCCCTGCCTTTGGCCCCCTAAAATCCCCTCCCCTGGGGGCCCCCTATATTCTGCCTGTGGCCCCCAAAAATTCTGCCTGCGGCCCCCAATAATGCCTGCCGGGGCCCCCCCTATAATGCCTGCCGGGGCCCCCTTTATAATGCCTGCCTTGGCCCCTAAAATGCCTCCCTTTGGCCCCCTATAAGGGCCTGCCTGGGGCCCCCTAAAATGCCTGCCTTGGCCCCCTATTTTCCCGCCTTTTCCCCCCTAAAATATTTGGGGGGGGGGGCCCCCCCAAAAATTTTCTGCCTGTGGCCCCCTATAATGCCTGCCTGTGGCCCCCATAATGCCTGCCTGGGGCCCCCAAAATGCCTGCCTGGGGCCCCCTAAAATTCGGGCCTGGGGGCCCCAAATAATGCCTGCCTGTGGCCCCCCTAAACCCTTTCCCTTTGGGGGCCCCTAAAACCTTCCCTTTGTGGCCCCCTAAAAATCCCGGGCCTGTGGCCCCTATAATCCGTGCCTGGGGCCCCCCCTAAATGCCTGCCTTGGCCCCCTATATCCCGCCGGGGCCCCCTATAATCCTCCCTTTCGCCCAATTTTAAATACCTGCCTGCGCCCCCTATAATCCCCCTGCCTGGGGCCCAAAATAATCCCCTGCCTCGGCCCAATATAATACCGGGCCGGGGAGCCCCCATATCCCTTCCCCTGTGGTCCCCTTTCCCGCCTGCCTGACCCCCAAAAGGGCTGCCTGTGGCCCCTATAATGCCTGCCTTTTTGGCCACCTTTCCCGCCTGCCGGGGACCCCCTTTAAACGCTGCCTGGGGGGGGCCCCTATAGCCGACTGGGGGCCCCCTTTTAAACGCTTGCCTGGTCCCCCCCATAAAACGCTTGCCTGGTGCCCCCAAAAAAACCCTCCCCTGGGGCCCCCAAAACCGCCTGCCTGGGGGCCCCCAAAACCCCCCTCCTTTTGGCCCCCATCCCGCCGCCTTTTTGGCCCCCAAAAAAACCCCTTTCCTAAAAGCCCCCAATACGCCTGCCTGTGGTCCCAAAACCCTGCCTTGGTCCCTAAAAACCCTGCCTGTGGGGCCCCCCAAAAAAAACGCCTGCCTGGTGCCCCCCATAATCCCCCTGCCTTGGCCCCAAAACCCTTTCCTGTGGCCCCCTTTCCCCTTTCCTGGGCCCCCATAAAACCCCCTGCCTTTTGGCCCCCATAACCCCCCTTTTGGCCCCCAAAACAGCCTGCCTGTGGCCCCAAAAACCCGGGCCTGGGGGGCCCCCAAACGCCGCCTAAAACCCCTAGCTATATTTTTGGGCCTGACCCCCCTAGCTAAAACCCTTTGCCGTCCCCCTATATTTATATACCTACCTGTCAAAGGGGGACAATATCTAAAATCCCGGCCCTGACTAACCGGGACGCTAACCAAATTAAGGGGTTACTGGGAAAAGTGAGGAAACTAAGGGTATTTTTTGTCCCCAAAACCTCAGGGGCCAGTATTTGGGCCCGGGGCAAATCAGCATGAAGGTGGGAACCGATGGGGGGAAAAAAAAGGGAAAATGAACAAGCTGAAACAGAAAAGAAAGTCTCCCCCGGGGATTTACAAAAAATAAAATGCAGTGTAATCACTTATATTCCCCCAGACGCTACTAAAAAACTAGTAACTACCACTATTTTTGGGCACTGTATGGGGTGGTTTTAAAAGTAAAAAGGGCCCGTGGGACACTGAAATTCCACATGGGGGGGTTTTCGTTTGGCAGGGGGCCGGCAAGGGTTTTTTTGAACCCCCCTTTAATTTTAAAAAGTTTTTGGGGCTTTGGGTTTTTTATGGAAAGGGTTTTTAATAAAAAATTTAAATTTGTCTGGGAGATTTGCTCCATGTTTTCCGGGTGGGATTATTTAGGACTGTTTTTTTAGAGGTAAATTAAAACGGTCCCCTACGGGGGGGAGCGAAAATTTTAAAAAACAAATTTGTCCCGGCGATTTCCCCTTGTTCCCGTGACTGCTGAGGGGGGGATGGACGGGGGCTATGTGGGATAAAGCAAAAAATTAGGACAAAACCTGCGCAGGGGTGGGGAGGGGAAATTGTGTGTGGGGTTGGGGGGGGGGGGGGTTGAGAGCAGGGGGGGGGGGGGCGCCCCTTGGCTGAACGCTTTTTTTGGGGAAAACCCCCTTTTCCTTGGGCCCGGGCCCTGTTGACCCCTTTCCATTTTGATTTTGGGGGCCCCGTTCCTGAATAAATTGAAAAGTCGAGAGCTGAGATCTGCACCTTTTACACTTTGATGGCATATCCTAATTAATACCCTCAAAACAAAGGTTTGGAACCCTCCTTTAACAACACATGTACCCCCTTTGGGGTATATGCTGAGAAGGCTCCCGATGTACATGCTAAATGTGTACATAGTCAGGGCTGTCTTAATAGCAAGGCAAAGTAGTGCACCAGACCCTGCCAAAGCACATGACAAATTTTAATGGGTGGGAGTAGGGGGATCCTCGGGAAACAGTGCCAAATGGAAAGGTATAAACCCACCAGGGATGGATTTAAGTATCCCCCCTATTCACCAACCCACTGCAAGGGAGGATTTTGCTGAAATGCGGGGGAAAAACTACCAGGTTACTACCCCTGGTGCGACTTGTTTGCGGTGGGGGCCGGGGTGCGGTGTGGTACAAAATCGTGAGGCAAAACTCGTATCCTTGGGCAGGCAGAAAAGGGCAGGACAGGGGCAAAGGTTTTATGGTTGAGGGATGGAGAAAAAACAAATATGGTATCCGGAAGGGACTAGAACATTAGGAAACAGCTTTCTCTCTAGGCACTGGGGCACTATAGATCCGGCAGGGAAGAAGTGGAAGTGTCCAGGATATATACGGTCAGCGCTAGGCAATTAGCCTATTACCAGCATGCTGGTCCTTTCGATCTCAGTGAGCTGGCATGTGCGTCCCCGCTCACTGAGAAGAGCACGGAGGAGCAGAAGCATGGCTGGGTGAGTTACTGCCGGCAGTATGAGCGTGCCTGCAGCCCAACATGCTGACCACGGCACCACTTGTCCCCGGCAGCATACAAGGAGAAAGGACATGAGTGCACCCATGGCCTGACATGCGGGCTGCTGGGCAGTTTGCAACAGTACCTCTCCTTATGCCTCCCCCTCTTTTAGGCAGAAGAAACATCCGAACAAGATCCCGGCCCAGAATATTGGACTCCTGCTCCCAGGACCTCTCTTCAGGCCTGGGTTCCTTCCACTCGACAAGAAAGAAGCATTTCCCCTGGTGGTTTTAATGGCCAGGATCTCCTTCACTTCAAAAACATCTGCAGAGTCGGCTACTGGAGGGGGCGAAAGATCCAGATGGGAAAACCAGGGACCAGTGGTGTGAGAAAGGAGACATGGAAAGAGTTTGGGACACGGAGGGATGGAGGTAGGCAGAGTTTGTAAGTCACAGGGTTGATTCTTCAAACGACCTTGTAAGGACCCAGGAAATGGGGACCTAACTTGTAGCTGGGGATCTTCAAGTGCACGTATTTGGCGGATAACCAAACTTTGTCCCCTGGAGAGAAGGACGGGGGAGGTCTCCTCTTCTTGTCCGCCTGCGCTCTTATATGGGTGGATGCTTGAATTAAGGACTGCCGCATTTCTAGTCAGGTAGACATAAAGTCACGTACTTGGTCATCCACGGCAGGAACTTCAGAAGAAACAGGCAGAGAGAGGAGGGGGCGATGGTGTCACCTGTAAACGATATACAACGGGGAGACTCTGGCCGCATTGGAGTCCTTGTGGTTGTAGGAGAATTTCACCCATGATAACAAGTTCGACCAATTACCCTGACGTGCAGAAACAAAGTGACCTAGGTACTCTCACAGAATTTGATTTACTCTTTCCACTTGCCCGTTGGTTTGAGAGTGGCAAACTGACTTGGAGACAAGAGCACACCAGAATTTGGAGACAAATTTGACCCCTCAATCAGAGACGATATACAAGGGCAGACCATGTAAGCGGAAAATGTGCGGAAAAAAGTGACTAGCCAGCTGAGGAACTGAGGGGAGACCGGGCAGGGGCACGAAGTGGTACATCTTCAAGAACTGGTTTGTAACCACTGAAATGATGGTATTATTTGAGGAGAGTGGAAGGTCAGTGATGAAATCTATGGCTATGTGAGTCCACAGACACTGTTATGGGCGGAGGCTGCAAGCCTGCTGCAAGAGGCCAGCAGGCTTTGAGGCATGGAGTCTTGTCACGGGCACAGGTTGTACAGGCAAGGACAAAGTTCTTGAGATCCCAATCCAGGTTAGGCCACCAGTAGTGCTCATAAGATTTTCACACCCCAGGGTGCCCGGCCGGTAAAGAACAATGTCCCAACTCCAAAATGTTCTTCCTCAGGAGGTACAAACGTTTTGCCCAGGAGAACAAGTTGGAGGTCAATGGGTGTGGCCGTAATTAACTGTTCAAGAGGAACGATATGCTGCAGAATCTAGGCCAGAGACATCAGAGGCACGAGAGAGGGCATCCGCCTTTATGTTCTTGTCCACAGGTTGGACGTGGATCAGGAAGTCAAACCTGGAGAAGAAGGACCATCTGACTTGCCGGGGATCAGTGTGCTGTCTGGAAGTATAGGAGATTTTTGTGGTTATTATATATATTGAGCAGGTGACATGCCACCTCCAGGAGGTGGCGCCACTCTTCCAAGGCCAGTTTGATCGTCAGTAATTTCCGATCTCCGATGGTATAATTTTTCTATGTGGGGGAAAATGTTTTGGAAAAGAATCTTTCTTTTATGACCTTTTTGTGTGAGGAACGCTCCAGCCCACACGGAAGAGACATCAACTTCAAGGAAAGAAAGGCTTCTTGGTAACCTATAAAAGGCTTCCTCAGCCACTGGTGGCCATAGCTTTGGGTTGTCATTCTTCATGGTGAGCACCACAATCAGTGCCACCACCAGCGATAAATGTGGGATGAATCGCCAGCAATAATTGGCGAAACCCAGGAAACACTGTATGGCTCGGAGACCAACGGGCCATGGCCATTGCAAGATGGCAGACAACTTTGCGGGGTCCATTTGCAGACCCTTCTCCGAGATGATGTACTCAAGAAGCGGAAGACTGGTTTGGTGGAAGAGGCACTTCTCCAGCTTGGCATAGATTACTACATAGATGCCTCAGTATCTGACATACATGGATCCCATGGGACTCAGGGTCGGGCGAGAAGACCAGGATGTCATCCAGGTAGACGACAACAAAGGAATACAGGAGGTCTCTGAAGAAGTCGTTCACAAATTCCTGGAAAACTGCTGGAGCATTGTACAGAACAAAGGGCATTACCAGGTACTCAAAGTGCCCATTTTGAGTTTTGAAGGCCGTCTTCCACTCATCACCCTCATGGATCGAAATGCGATTATAGGCCCCTTGCATATTTAATTTAGAAAAGATCCTGGCCTCCCAGAGATGGTCAGAGAGCTCAGTGATACACAGTAGTGGATACCAGTTTCTCTCCAAGCTGGAGAAGTGCCAAGCAGGCACTTCTCCAGCTTGGCATAGAGGCGATTACTACGTAGACGCCTCAGTACCTGTTGTACATGAATCCGATGGGACTCAGGATTTGGCGAGAAGACCAGGATGTCATCCAGGTAGACGACAACACAGTAATACAGGAGGTCTCTCAATATGTCGTTCACAAATTCCTGGAAAAATGCTGGGGCATTGCACAGACCGAAAGGCATTACCAGGTACTCAAAGTGCCCATCTCGAATGTTGAAGGCTGTCTTCTACTCATCACCCTCACGGATCCGAATGAGATTATAGACTCCTGCTTTGATTTTTAAAAAAGCCCGGCTCTCGGATGGTGTTAATGGTAATGGTACCGTTTTTCACAGTTTATTTTTTAAGCCTACGGTAATAAATAAAAAAGACGGGGGGGAACCATTTTTCTTTCTTTGAAGAATTACCCCACCATGGGGGAAGAAAAATGGGGTTAACCCCCTTTGGGAAATTTTCCGTATGTAGGCCGACATGACCTAAGTCTCTGGAACAGTAGGTAGACCCAACCTCAAGAAGGGCTAGTACTGGGCACTAGGTCAATCATACGGACGATGAGGTGGAAGGGCTAACCTGCTTCTGGGAAGATTCCGCAAAGCCTGATCGACCCGGGGCAGACCTGGCAGGGGGTTGAGAGGCATCGGTGAAGACATAAGGTGCACCGGGTGATATGCCACTAAGCAATAAGACTAGCAGTCTTGTCCCCAATGTATGACTTCGCCCGTTTTCTAGTTAAGCTGGGGCGGGGCACTGCACCAGGGAAACCGAAATTGTTGGGGAAAAAAAAGGGGTAACGCAAAGAATCGTTTCCCCTGAAACACCGGGGGTAAAGTTCAGGCGGGCACAGTAAAACGCGGGTTTCCCTCAGCCCTATTTTAATTGCTCACCTTCCCAAAAAGCCCTAAAATTTTCTTTCCCATCTTGCTTTTTGCAGAATGAACCATATTTCTTGATGGTACCACAAAATATATTGACCAAACCCCCCCCCCAAAAAAATTTTGGAAAATAAAATACAGAAAAATGGAGTTCACCGTGGGATAAATTTATTTTTCACTTTTTTGTTTTATGGGTAAAAAAAGTTTACTGTGACACACGTCAAAAATTAAGACAACAAAGACAGATTAAAAATAAACCCCCTTAAAGTCAGTACCCTGTTTTGCTGCCTACTGCTGCTTGCTTTTCTAGATGCCAGTCTCCTAGGAAATAAGTGGGGGAAAAATCACAAAATGTCAAAAAAAAACTTTTATTTCACTAAATACTCCCCTACATCAACCCTCCTTGAACATTTTATTAAATAAATGGATCCAAAGTTGTTCCCAAAGTATTTCAAATGGGGAACCCTTTGTAAACAGAAAAATTACACAAACACACATACACTGTCTGGATACTTTATCCCGCATGCAGGAAAGCTGGGTGATTCCGTAACACACCCCCCGGGGGCATCCAGTTTTCTTTTTAGAAAAAAGGGGTGCCACTTGTGGGGTTGAGGTATCACCTACCTTTCTTCAGTGCTCGATAGTCTATCCAGCATCCAGGAAAGTCTGGTGATGTCCCATTTCATTCAGGTGGCACACAGATTTCCTATCTTAGAAAAGCTGGATGCCCAGTATGAGGGTTGGGCATCATCCAGCTTTTCTAAGATAGGAAAACTGTATGTTCATTACTCGACCCCCACCTCTACCCTCCACTCTACCTTCCCCCCCCCCATCCTGACCCTCAACCACTCTAAACTCCTTCTCACCTCCCACTTTAAACCCCCCTCCTTTAGGCTATGTCTACACAGGAATGTTAAAATGGCGTCCAAAATCTGACGGCATTTTAACAACGCTGGTCCATGGTTTTTGGTGCAGGCTTGCGCTAAAAACCGCTGTCGGTTTTCGGATTTGCCCTCGGCCCCGTACATTAAATGTATGGGAATCCGACGGCAGATCTGGCAGATTTGAAAATCTGCTGGAATCTGGAGGATTTTAAAACCGACTGGAAAAAAACCATGCTGTGTAGACATAGCCTTACCCTCCACTCTTAAAATAAAAAAAAAACTCCTCCACACCATGTACACCCTTCCTCACTGTCAAACCTCCTTACCCCACTTTAACCCCTCATCTTTCTCTAAGTCACTCTCCCCTACTCTAACCCCTCCTCTCTCTCACTAAACCCTCCTCCCTCACTCTAACCCTTCCTCTCTCTCTAAACTCCCCTCCCCCACTCTAACCCCTCCATTTTCTCTAAACTCCCCTCCCCCACTATAACCCCTCTTCTCTGACTCTTACCTCCCCACTCCCTTTCCACCTCCCCTTCACGCTAAACCCCCCTCTCTTACTCTAGCCAACCTCTCCTCCACTCTAACCTCCTCCCTCCCCCCAAGGAAGTATACTCACCAGTCTTTTTCAGCAATCAGACTGCAGAGCAGTCCGTACACTGCTGGGTAGAGGAGCATGCGGTGGACCGGAGTGCATGGAGGAAGGCAGAAGAGAGAGAGGTGGGAGCAGTAGCCTCAGGCCCGGACCCTCGCCTTGTCGTGGTGGCTTACTCTTCACTACCCACACCTCTTGTGCTCCTCCAGCACACAGCACCAGTGAAGAGGGGGTCTTCACTTTAGTGATGATGGTGGTAGTAGTAGTTCCCCTGGGGCACACTCTGGTAGTGGTCTCTCCCTCAACTGCCTGAGAAGATTGTGTGTGAGGTGCCCTTGATGTGCAGTGCAGAATGACAAGCAGGAGATGATGGGATAACTTGGTGCAAGCAGACTTTCTTTACTAAGTCCAGGCACGATGTTACACACAGGAGAGGGTCACTTTCAAATTCATTTCTCTTCACAGCCAGTCACAGCCACTCAGTCATCTAGCAGAGGAACAGTGATTCCCACAAACAAAGTCCCTTGCATCAAATGCCTTCCAGATAGGAGATCTGAGATAACTTCACAAATTGGGGTATTGGGCCAGGCCAGAACCTTACTGGGTCCCAAAGGCCATGAGGTCTGGGGGACTAGAATTACCTAATGAAAACATAGGAAACCAAAGTCCTTCTAGGTCAAGTTGAGAATTCTTTCTCTCTAAGGCAGCTTTGTCCTTTTCCTCTCCCATGCGGCCAGGGAATAAATAGTTAAGCTGAGCCTGGAGACAAGAGGCAGCATAGTCTTGGTCAGGATAGCATGATGGATTATCCCACTGATGTACTAAACCTACTATGGAGAGAACCCAGTGGAGAGACCCAGAACACTAAATGTCTTACATAACCTTCTACTCCCCCCTCCCTTCTGGTTGCTGTGGAAACTCCCGCCACTAAAATTTGAGTGACTGACTGATTTGTTTTTCTGCAAAGCAGCATGACTATACACTTTTCACAGACATGTGCACTAGCTGCTTTTTGAGTACAGGGGTTAGGTCAACAGACATTTCTATACAACATGAATAGTGCAGTAATACTTCAGTGCAATTATTAAAAAATAATGACATTTCTGTAGTGTATTTTGCCACCAACTCCTGTAACTACAAGTGAAGCTTCGCGGCCCCGCCCTCTCTGCCTAGTAATACACTGGGGACGCTGATCTCACAATATTCGGCCTCAAATGCAGGATGAAGAATGGAGCGACGGGTGGGTAAGCTGGAGATTAATATGCCCCGCCGCTGTTCCATTAACTGCTGCAGATATCTGCAGCCACTCCCCTTTAATGCGGGAAAAAGTTACAGGCCCCCCGCCGCACCCCCACAGTCACTGCCGCCCATCTTGCGGGGGAAGGGTTTATATCTGGCGACCATGGCAGCGGCCATAGAGGGAAGTGTAAAATAAAAAATGTTAAAAATTGCTGTGCTGCCACCCTCCCCCAGCACCCAGTGGCATCAGGTGCCACGTACAGTCATGGCCAAAAGTTTTGAGAATGAACAAATTTTTTATTTTTCCCTGATCTGTTCCCCTCGGTTTTTATGTTTTTGTCGATGTTTTTAAATGAAAAAACAAGTGCAAATAATTTTGTTTTCCCCAAAGCTTTTTTTTGACGTTAGAATATTTAAATGCGCAAGTCAATATTTGCGTGTTTGACCTTCTTCTTCAGGACCTCGAAATTTCCCGGGCAGCTCCAATCAACTTCTGGCCAAAAATCCTGATGTAGGTCCATTTTGCACAATCAAGCTTGGTTTTTCTACCATTTGTTGGGTTTTTTTGTCCCCGTCTCTTGATATTTACCACAAGTTCTCAATGGGGTTAAGTTGGGGGATTTCCCGGCCATGGACCCAAAAAACTCTTGTTTTGTTCCCTGAGCCATTTTGTATCACCCTTTCTTTATGGCAAGGTGCTCCTCATGCTGGAAAAGGGTTGTTGACCCAAAGGCTCTTACGGTTTTGGGGGGAAGTTGCTTGGAGGCATTCTGGGACATTTTTTATTCTTTGGGTGTGTTTTTGCAAGACTGTTGAGAACCGATTCCCTTGGGTGAGAAGCAACCCCAACATGAATGGTTTTGGATGCTTTAAAGTTGGGATGAACAAGATGGTGGTACGCTCACCTTGTCTTTTCCCCCAACAAATTTTTTTCAGTGTTCCAAACTTTCGAAAGGGGATTCACAGAAAAAAATGCTTTACCCCAGTCCCAGCATCCACTCCTGTACCTTTGGCAGAATATCAGTCTGCCCTGAGTTTTTCTGGAGAGAAGGGGTTCTTTGCGCCCTCCTTGAACCGGGGCCTTTTCCCCGGGTTTCCCCGCAATTTGCCCTGCTGGTAGCCCGTTCCAAAAGCTGAAAAATTTTTAAGAGACGGTCCGGGCGTTTTGGGGTCTTTCGGGGGCGCCCTGGACCCTTTTTTGGCAACAAGGGAACCTCTCCCCTGTTTTCCCTTGATGATGCATAGATTGTTGATGAGGTGCTTTTCTAGCTGCGATACCTTCCCCTTTTTAGGCCATTTTGTGCAGTGCAATGATGACTGCAGTGTTTTTTTTTAAAGATAACCAGGTTAACAAAAGAAACAATGATGCCAAGCACCAGCCCCCTTTTTAAAGTTCCAGGGGTGTGATTCTTAAAATATAAGTTTGATTCCCAGCCCCGTCCTAAACCAAACCCACACCTTTTTTAATGGAGCAATCACAAAAACGTGTTAGTGGCCCCTTTTAAAGGGCAGGCCTGCAATAAAGTTAAATGTGTTTTGGGGGGAAAAAGTTCATTTTTAGGGAATATTGACTTTGAATTAATTGCTTTTAAGCTGATCCTTTTTAACATTGGGGAATTTTCAAATTGCCTTTAAAAAACCCTGATGCAGTAGACTTTTAAATTTTTAAATTTGTATCTTTTCAAATCTTTTGGCCATGACTGTATATTTAAATAACCTCCTGCAGCCATTGACCATGGGAGGTTCACCACCTGTTTCGGGAGGTCTCCCTTATTTGTGGGAGTCTCCAGAAGGGTTGGCAAGTATGTTTTCAGTTTTTGGGCAGTTCTACAGCTTCAGGCTCCCATTTCCTATTCAAACTGTGGGTGGTTTTACCATACCTCCCAACCTTCTGCAAAAGGGATACATCAGGCCCCCTTTTAAGACATGACCCCCACCCGGAACCATTCAAACCCATCCTAAACACATGACGTCACACCAGGACATACCTAAGACCACAAGCCCACCTAAAAATCATGCTCCACCCCTTCAAACACAAAGGTCTGTTACGGGGGGGTTTTTAAAGTTATTTCAAAAATGATTGTCACCTGAAATCCTAAAAATAGCTGTAAGACAATGTTTAGGTGAACTTAAATTGGTCAACGAAAACTATACAGGGAGCAAATATCCTTAATGTTATAAAAAAACCAAGACTAAATTATCAATGATCCACTATACAAAGAAAAAATGCCCCCCACAAATCACCCCCTTTGTGACTAATACCTCCACACCATGACCACATTCACCACCCTTGTGACTGAAAATCCCACACCGTGACAACATATCACCCCAATTTGTGAATGTTTTTTACCGCCCCACCATGACCAAATATCACCAAATGTGACAAATTCCCCCACTTCCCCCGTGGGAAAAATAAAAATATCACCCCAATAGTGCTGAATAATTTATACCCCTTTCCCGACCAATATCACCAAAGCGTGATGAATAATACCCCCCACATATTACCCCACTGTGCTAAATATACCCCCACACAAGCCCCTATCCCACCCCCTAAAACTAAAAAATAAAACCACCCATGACCAAATATCACCAAACAGTGACTTTAAAATACCACCACAAGTTATGGGTAATATCCAAACACCCTGACCCCCATATAACCACCACATAGTGACATAAAATTAAAACACATCTGATAACTATAACCCCCCATAGTGAATAATATATCAATCCATGACCGTTTTGTGCTAAAAAAATCCAGCCACCGACCCCTTCCCACCAATAGTGACGGGAAATTTCCACCACACCTGACCTCATATCACTCCAATATCACTGAAATTTAACCTCCAACCTGATCACATATCACTACCACATTGTCCTAAATAATAACTCCACCCATGACCTCATATCCCCCACATAGTCAGAAAATACTGCCAACATTCCCGAATATAACCCCTTTTTCCCCTTTAATTATTCTTTTAGTGGAATTCATTGTCCAGGCACTCTGCAGACTTTTTATTACCCCAAACATGACCATTGAAGGTAGAACAAGTTTCCGATTTGAGCATTTTCTTTTCCTTTTTTTCCATCCAGTTCAGAACCCCCTGTGACTTTTCCCGGGTGACTCGTCCCCCAGAATTTTAACACAAACTATTAAAAAACTTCATTTTACCGACCTTCCCAAACTGTTTTCTCCCCCTGTACAACCACCCCATGGGGGGAAAGGGTTTGGGTAGGGGGGCTATGGGAATAGGCGTAATGACAGGTTTTGAATGTTAGGTGGGGGTTTATTTTTGTATTGGCCTAAGCCACTTAACAGTGGTAGGGGGGATGGGGAAAGGGGGACGGCCCCCGCTTACAGACACAAAACTCCTGTGGGGAAAGACACCCCCTCCCCGGAGATTATGGTGCGGGGAAGATCAGTCCGCCATGACATTCAGGTGGCGTGTTTTATTTTTTTGAAAAATATTTTGTACGTTTCTTTTTCTACTATTCCCTCATTTAGATAATCTGATTTTGGATATGCGGACCAGCATGCTTTTTTTCTTTTTAAAAGTTTAATTTGGGGGGTGTTTATTTAAATGTTTTTTTTCTCTTTTTTTTTTAACCTTTTTCTTCCAGTTTTAGTAATGGCGGTATCTGACAGCCACCCCTCCATTACTATTGCTGGGGCTTGGTCTCAGGCGTGGTTTTTTCTCATACAAGGTGGCACTAAACCACTGTCCTTTACCCCATACCCCCAAACACCAGGGGGGATGGGAAAAAGCCAGGTTACTGTCAAAATGGAGACCATCTAATGTGATGGCCCACTTCTGGGACGGCTGCATGCTGGAATTTTTAGCATTTTGCTCCTGATCCCAAATGGCGTCAACTGATTTTATTTAACAAAAATCACAAATCTTAATAAGTTTTTTATTATTTAGTTGTAAGTAGTTATCTAAGCTTTTCTTGAAATCCTCTCTTGTTCCTATTGATGCAGCGGTTCCACAGTTCCACAGATCTTCTGGTAAAGACTTGTCTTCTCTGGAAGCTGAACCCTTTTTCTTTTATTTGTCTTTTAACTGAGTTTTACAGGGAACAGTTTTTCAAAAAATTATTTGTAGTGGTCATTTGTAGACTGATACAAAATCTCCCCAGGGGAGTTATAATTCATAACCGATACCTGGAGAATATTCTATCTACTACTATCCAACTACTTTCCATCTGTTGTCTAGATACCAAATACAAAAGAGGACACCTAAGTACCTTTCCTCGAAACATCTACCACAACACTGAATCGTATGTACCGTTTGCTCCTTTTCCATAATTATGTTGCAATATACCATAGGGGCATCATAAATAAGGCTGGTCACCTTGGTGAAGTTTACCTACAGTAAAAGAGCATTCTGTATCTGTGTACTTTTGGCTTTGAGAGTGTCCTGGACTCCTTTACATCCTAGCACCCGCAGGTCATTGCAGTTTTACAATACGACCAAGCCCACCTGCCAGGGTGCCATTTCCAGGAGCTCCTACTACATCTATGCATGGCCTCGAGCAGGCAGATGCACTCCCAACAGCCAGCATCTTCCCAACATCAGTCACTATCATGGTCCTGCAGATTAGCCGACCATCCTGTCACACTGCTTCACTCACCACCAGGCTCGGACTGGCCCACCGAGCATGGTGGAAAACCCCAGCGGGCCCTGAGCTCCATAGGCGGTGGGCACAGGCGGCCCATCGCCGTGCAGACCCGGACACGCCTCATTGCCACAACTATGGCGGAACAGAAAGACGATAGTTATTGGCTCTCTGCACTACAGACTGAATATTAAGTAAGCGGCGAGTGGAAGATGGGCATGATACAGCAATGTTCTCACGCCTCCTGTGCCGATATATCTCCTAGGCTGAAAGCTAAGAGCTAGGCCCAAGGCTTTAGGCCTAGGAGCAGGGGCGTAACTACCGGGGTAGCAGACGTAGCAGCTGCCCCGGGGCTCGTGCTCTTAGGGGGCCCGGCGCAGCTGCAAACCGGCATAGATCCGCTAACCCCGTCCGTAATGCCAATTTCCTGGGCTCGCCGACAGTGAACTTAACAGTTAACTGTGGCGGGCGCGAAGCTGCGGGGCCCGGCGCATGCTGCCTCTGAATGCCTGATCACGTGGGCGGTGCGGTGACGTCACATCGCCGCAAGCGCTGAGCACAGCGGCCAGCGTGCAGCGCATCGAGGGAGCGTGGACGGAGGTAAGTGATTTCTTATTTTACCTGCCCTGCCTGCCTGTATATATAGCCCACCCTGCCTGACTATATACCCCTACCTATATAGCCCACCCTGCCTGACTATATACCCCTGCCTGCCTATTTATATATATATATACCCCTGCCTGCCTATATAGCCCACCCTGCCTGACTACATACCCCTGCCTGCCTGTATATATAGCGCACCCTGCCTCCCTATATACCCCTTTCTTACTCCCTATAGAACCCTGCCAGCCTATATAGCCCACCCTGCCTAACTATATAGCCCACCCTGCCTGACTACATACCCCTGCCTGCCTATATAGCCCACCCTGCCTCCTATATATAACCCACCCTGCCTGCCTATATACCCCTGCCTGCCTATAAATAGCCCCCCCTGCCTGACTATTGTAATGCCAGTGAAATATGTGACTATTTGGTGTCATGTGTGTCTGGGTGTGTTTAGAGGCGTGTCCTGTGTGATGTCATTTGTGTGGGTGTAGTGCTAGTGAAATATGTGACTATTTGATGTCATAATTTACATTTCTTGTATATTAAAATAATTATAACTTCCAGTGTTGTATCACAAGTTATAATCAGAGGCTTGCATATCTCTGTTTAGCTCTCAAGCCTACAGACTTCACTTAATTTACGACCTAAAGGGGCCGCATCATCTGGTTTCGAGTGATTCTGTATTTCCTTATCTTAGTCTCAGGGAGCTGGCCCCTCCGTGATACAAGATGAAGTAATACAAAATAACTTTGTACTCTAAGTGGACACAATACGTAGGTTGTGTCTGCCAGTTTTTTTTTTGTTTAAAGACTTAAACCAGGATGGCTTATGGTGATTTTTTAGAGGCTCTTGTTCCCATTGTTGAGGACGCTTAACATTGGTGATGGTCCCTGGAGTTCCCTGTTTTTGCCATTAAGCCTCTCTGGTTGAAGTCATAAAAACAGGTGAAGTCAACTCTAAGGTGAAGTTTGTAAGTATTTAACCTTTGTAAATACATATTTAGCAAAACTATCCCCAATGTCACACTATTTTCTGTAACCAGTTTATTCTCTTACTTATAAGTTATATTTGATCATAATTGATTGATTCCTATGTTAAATAAAATTGTGTTGTACCCTGACTGATTGGCCTTCTTTAACCCCTTAACGACCGCCCGCCGACTTTAGACGTCGGCTGGTGCGGGTCATTCGTCTGCAGCAATGTCTTTAGATTGTACTACACAGCCCTGATCCCAAAGCATCTCCTGCGAGCACCGGGTAGTGGAGGAAACCTCCGCAACCAGGTGCTTTAAAACCCTTTTTGATTGCGGCGGATCGTTACCGCAGCGCAATCAAAGGGTTTCCCAGCTCTGTCAGGTGATCGGAACACCCGGTGACCTGACAGAGCCGGGGGAACGGCTGCACAGTCAGCTCTGGGGACCTAGAGTGGCCCCAGGGCTGTCTGTGTAACACGCCAGGAACCAGGACGCACTTGGTGCTGTCCTAATCACTGCCTGTGTCAAACAGATTAGAATGTATTAGCATATATGAATATGCTAATACATTACTAAGTGTAAAAAAAATAATTGAAATTTTTTTTAAACAGTTCATTTTTATTTCTTTATTTTCGTTAGCCAAGGATCAATAGTATGGGTGTAACAAAAATAAAGAAATAAACATGATTTTATTGAATTAATATTTTTTTTTCTTTACCCCAATATTATTGTTCATTTTATATACACATCGGTACAACTTTTGTAGTCTTATCATTTGATTTTGGCCATGTACAGTTTTATTACAGATTGCATTAGAAAACCTATAAGAGCGTCGCTCGCTCTCCCATTGGTCCAAATAACCGCGCCTCTTTTAACTTAGCCAATCAGAAACAGAGCTCGCTCTGCATTTCTTTTCCCCATAGAACTCTATGAGAAAGTAGCTCGCGCTCTGATTGGCTAAGTTGGACAAGCCCCCGCTAGCTCAACCAATCAGCTCTTTTCTGCATTTTTACTGTATTTTGAACTGTCACGCCTTTGATTATGATTGGTCAAGATTTCTCCATAGGATATAATGGGACTGTGTCGCTCCTATTCTGATTGGTCTATATTTCTCCATAGGTTATAATGGGTCCCTGTTGCTCCTATTCTGATTGGCTGAGATAGCCAAGCCCCTGCTTAGCTCAACCAATCAGCTCTTTTCTGCATTTTTACTGTATTTTGAACTGTCCCACCTTTGATTTTGATTGGTCAATATTTCTCCATAGGTTTTAATGTTTCACTGTCGCTCCTATTCTGATTGGCCGGTTTCTGCCGACCAACGAGAAGTGCTTTTCAGAATTTGAATTACTGTATTTCCCAGCAATTTCCAATATCCAAAGTGATTTTTATTTATGTATTTTTTATTTTTGAGGTTTGAGCTCTTTTCTGAGAATGTTTGCCGCCTTTATAAAGGCGATTTTTTAATTCATACTACGCACCGACATGTTTAATGATTTCTCGCTGTTTTCCAGCCTGTCTCAAATCGGAATACATTTTCGGCGTAGTCCCTTCTGCGCCTCACACACTGGCGAGGAGCGGCGGACTTTACATGATATGTATGAGCGTGCCCCGGCGCTGACATAAATCAGGCGCAGCTTTCACTAAAAATCGGGCGAAACGGCGCGCTCCAACCCGGCGAGAATCATACATGTCGATGTGGCAGTAGTGAAGCAACATCTCAAGACATCAGCCAGGAAGTTAAGGCTTGGGCGGAAATGGGTCTTCCAAATGGGCAATGACCCAAAGCTACTGCCAAACTGGTTACAAAGTGGCTTAAGGAGAACCAAGTCAAAACCTTGATCTCAATCCTATTGAAAATTTATGGGCAACGCTGAAAAGGCCGGTGTGAGCAAGCCAACCTCCAAACATGGCTCAGTTACACCAGTTCTGTCAGGAGGAAGGGGCCAAAATTCCTGCCAACTATTGTGAGAAGCTTGTGGAAGGATCCAAAACATTTGACCCAAGTCCTACAGGTTAAGGCCAATGCTACCAAATACTAATAAAATGTAAAATGTAATAAAAATGCCTTAAAGGGGTTTTGCCATGAGGTAAAATTGATGCGAGAAGCTTTCAAATGAAATAAACATTTTCACCATTCATTATTATTAAAAATTCTGCACCATTTTTGTTTTAGCTGCTCCTTTAGTGATCCATTGTTTACAGGTCGTCTCCAGGGGATACGACCAGGGCTAAGAGCTCCTCACTCCTGGTCAGACATCACCTCTCCTCTCAGGCAGCTACTGAGTGTTCAAACCCCGGGTGCTGTCATTCTACTCCCATCCTCTGTACTCCTTAGTAATTAGTCAAACAATGCAAATAAATAAAAAAGAAACCTCAGTCAGGTCTGTGCATGGATAAAGAGGAAAAAAAACACAGGTTTGGTTCCTGCAGGGATTTGAACCTGGGAATCTTGTGCCTGGAGGCAAAATCTTTACCTCTCAGCTACTCACAATGCTTTACATAAACATACCTTTCTTTGACTACAGAGAGGAAAGGCCTGGTGATGTCACCCTGCTGCTGCTGGGTCATATGATATGCATTTCAAACAAATCACACATGCCCCCTTCTGATCACACAGAGCTGAAGAGCTGGATACAGGAGGTATGATATGAGATTGTGGTAAAACCCCTTTAAAAAATTCTCTCTCTCATTTGGCAAATATAAATAATTTTATTTCCTAATTGACCTAAAACGGGGAAGGTATATTCTGATTTTCGGTCAGTGAGAAAAACCTACAGATGGGGCTTCAGGTTTCATCTGTTCATAACAGCATAATTATCACAGAAACAAAGAACTAAAACCGATATATCTTCAACAGGAAGCTATTGTGGTCAGCTTAGCAGTTTTCTGAGCTAGAAGCATACAGAAATTATTTTATTCTTGCTAAATGATTTGTACAATGTTCTTGAAATGTCAAAACAATGTCAACAAATGTAAGGTTAGCCCTTTATATCCTGCAGGCAATATCTACATTGTTTATAAGAATAAGAAACTATAAATAGGAAACTAGAATGATCTAAAAAGTCAGCCCATGTAGGAGTTTACAATCTTATCCACCAAGTCGGCCTGGTCAGGAAAATCCCGCGCCCCCTCGCGGGTCGACGGCCTACCTTAGGGTGTATTGTGACGTTGCACCCCCTTAGGGGTACACAAGGTCAGCTGGATACGGTTTCACAGTTAGCCCCTGTCCACACGGGCATAGGAAGATCCAGGGAGTGAGAGGATACCCTACTCGCCCACAACCCTGAACGGCTGGGAGAGATCTGTTTACCCACACCGGTGAAACAGAACTCTGCCAGTCCGGTAGAATGCCACCAGTTCCTCGTTGGCTATAAGCCTGGTCTGTTACAGACTTACAACAGGCCCGGAACCGGCCTTGGGTAGCAATATTTTAGAGACTGAAAAAATGGACACGTGAGATTGGGCGATCAAGACAAGAGACCTGCTCAGGATTAAAGTTTAAAGTGCCTTGTGAGCGAACTAGACAAACAATACATACATAGGGGTATAAATATACAGATATTGGTCAGAGGTACAAATACGGATATGGTTACATATAAAGAGGCAGCAAGATGTGTCTATTTACCTTAGGTTGGCCTTGTGCTGGCATACAAAGGGGTGAATGCAGCCTGCTGATTCTGGATGCTCTGGTAAGCTCGGCATTACCAATTTACCCAACGAAGGTGACGCTCGGCCCAACACGCCAACAAAAAAAAAAAACAAAAAAAGTAAGCCAAAGGCTAACAAACAAAGTGGAGCTCACCCGTAGTTGTATGGATAAGTTGCAGGTCTTCTTTCTAGGTACGTTCCTCAGTTTGCGGCTGCACGGATCCTTAATCCCACCAAAGACAGCCAAACAGGCAAAAACAAGCAAAAATTATTTTGCAAAGAATCCAACATATGCAAAAGGAAAGTAATAACTTTTAATGTGAGACAAAAGCACCATGGTACAAAGGGGGTGAAAAAACGCTACACACAGTAGCCTAAAGCGTTTCGGGCTGCGGCATCGCCCTTTTTTCACGGCATAAGTTAAAAAACATAACACATATTCCCTTTTTTATATCTGCCCTTTTACCTTCTAATGGCAGTAGGGGGGGGAGGCACGGGCGGAGCCCTTCCCGTGACCTCACTTCCCCTAAAACTATTGCGGGTAAATTTGTTATTTTAAAAACAACAGGTGTAACAATTATAATTTTAAAAATATGGACATACATACAGTACTAAGGGAACAGTAAATGCGGGAAACACTAAAATTAAGCTAACTAAATTAATAAGGAGGTCATTCCGATAGTTTAGCCCTCCGCATCCTATTCCCAATTCAAGGACCCAAAATTTTCCTCCCCAAGGGGGACCTGTTTTGCCCCAATCCCCCCCCCTTTTTGGGGCTTTAAAAAACCTTTTCTATCCCACTAATACGGAGGTTTCTATGATCCTGAAGGTTTTTTGGCGGGAAATATTTAACTCAACCCGTTGGTTGGGGGAATTTTTTTTCCTGACCCCCCACCGGGGTGTTCAAAAATCCACTGAAAATTCTTTGGATAACCCACTAAAAAAAAACCCCCCTGTGCATAGTGCAGGGACCCCGCTGAAGCCTTACAGCATTTGAAATAACGAAGATAAATGAGAATTGTCCACCCACGACCCGTTGCAAGAAAAACACCAAAATTTATTACTAAAAATTTTTGGGATGTTTTCTTCAAGGGGATCGGCGGCCATCTCTTTATCTTGTCATAAACCAAACCCTTTAAATTTTTCTGATGCTGCTTCCTATGTAATTTTTTGCTACATTCTTACAAAAAAGGCAATCAAAATGATGACAAATTTTACAATTTTTTTAAATCATAAATTTTGTAGCTTCTTTATTAAGATTTCCCTCAAAAAGTATCAGTTTTTTTATTTAAAATTTTGCACATATTGCACCTTTTTTTTTTTTCCGCACGGGGAAAAAAAAACCTTTGGTTTTTAAAACCATGTTTGTTGTGTTCGGGGATCTGAATTCCTTCTTGAAACCTATCTCCTTAGTTTCTATTTTTTTGGGAAGCAAGCATCCCGGGTCTAAAATCGTGCCAACTGGGTCCTGACGTAAATGGGGATGTTTTTTTTAAAAAACACTTTTAAATTTTTTTTCCAAAACTCGACTAAAAGGTGTGGAAATTTTAAAACCTTTTTTTTTCCCATTTTATTTGTTTGTAGTCTTTTCCCCTATCTAACAAAAAATCTTGTGATTTTGCCTACCATTTTTTTTTTTTGCTTTATAATTTGTTTTGAGCATACCCTTATCCCTCAAGCTTTTTTTACAATATCCACCTCCTTTATGATCACTCTCCCCCTCTGCCCGCAAGCCTAAAAATTCCCCCCTCGGTAAGAGTTTTACTTTCTTCGAGCATGCTACTGTCAGCCCTTAACCCGTGTTCCCACTCAGGGGCTTTCTAATAATTGAGTGACAACAGTGAGGGACTAATCTCCATTGGGGGATGTCAAGAATGGGAAAGATTTTTGGGTTTTAATTTCAGAGTGAAGAAGATTAGGGGAAATTTTTGGGTTTGCAATTTGATGAACTCGGGATGGACCCACATCCCGACCCCAAAGAGAGCAGGGCTTTTATGTAGCGCCCATACCAAGCAATCCCCAGAAAAAGGATTACCACAAAAATAAATTTATGTTCCCACCAGACATGTAAAAACGCTATCAAAGGTGAAGAATGGGCTCCCATTTGGGGGGCCCTGTCATTGAAGGTAATAATATTATCAAAAGAGAAAAAGTTGCACCCCGTAAAAATCAAAGCTGCTAAAAGAATAATTGGATTCTTCTAATATTTCCTATTTTTATTAAGTGGAACTGATAGCTGGTCGACTAATGTATGGGGAATGTTGGAATACAACTTTTGACATCCCAAAAACCCAAGTTGTCTTTATCCGGAGATCTTTTAATATTGATAACCCCGTACTACCTTTTAAGAAAAAAAGCATAATATGAACCAAAGGCTGAAAATATTTGGGCAAGCCAAAATACTTAGTCTTTCATTTAACTCTGGGTTTCCCGATATGAAGGGCTCATTCAAGGGAAACAATTCTTTTGTACCTTATACCCGTAAAAAAAAGGGACCCGAGGGTTAATACTCCCAAAAAATTTTTTTTGCTTTTGGGTAATAACACCTAGGTGTATACCTTCATCCACGTAGGCTACCTGTGTGTAGCGTTTTTTCACCCCCTGTGCCATGAGTGCTTTTGTCTCACATTAAAGTTATTACGTCATTTTGCATATGCTGGATTCGTGCAAAATTATTTTTGCTTGTTTTGCCTGTGACGCTCGGCCCAGTTGGGTTCCAACTTGTTACTCCGACATCCCACATTGCACCCCCTTCACACCCTCTCATGCACCTGGGACGGCCTATACTCTCCTCCCTCACAGGCCATGCTATTTTTAATTTTGGACACAAAATGGATCATATACTGGCAGGGAAATCGGAGTGACAGCTATGCATGTGGGACATTTCATATTTAAAAATATCAACTGGGGGTCGGCCTGTGATGCATGGTTATTCCATAATTCTTTATGAAATCCCGACTCATCTGCGACTGGTCCATCTACTTTGATTCTTTGTCTGGAGCAGGAGCCTGGCCAAGGTGCTAAGGAAATTAAATGAGAATCCTTTTGTGGCTCAGACTTCCTGCTGGCTTTGTGTCCTATGGATGGAGCATTTGTGTAATTGACTGCTTCCTCAATGACATATGTTGAACAGTGGAGGAGCTAGGTGAAGTCTTGCAATCCCTTTATAACTGAGTGAATTGGAGGTTACTAGAGTTGGGAGAGTGGCTTGTCATTTTCCTCACAGTCCCTGAATCCAGAGATCTTCCATCAGGTAACTTAGAGACGAGGTATACCAGAGGTAGACCTTGTAGCAACAAGGTTCAACGCCAATGTGGAGACAATCTGTTCCCTGTACACAGAGGGCAATCCTTTGGCAGTAGATGCACTGTTCATACCATGCAGGTTCAGACTGGTCTACATGTTCCTTCTTGGCTCCATGATATCTGGGTATTGATAAAACTCAGGCAAGTCCAGGCCATCAAACCATTCTGGCCAAGGAGGTTGTGGTTTTCCCGACACATTCAGATAAGTAATAACATATATTGGACCCTTCCCACAGAGCAGAACCTTGTGTCTCAGACCAAGATCCAAAGAGACTCAATGTGAAGGTTGTCCAGTCCCTACTACAAGTTAGAGGACTGTCTGACACAGTTTTGAAAACACAGCCACAGTCCAGATCAGTGGGAACAAAGAAGGCCTATTCAAGGATCAGGAGGATCTGCTTGGCGTGGTGCAAGGATCAAGCAGTAGTTGTAAGTAAATCCTCCTCTAGGTAAATTATTAGGCTATGTTCACACGGTGTAATTGCGGGGACGTATTTCACCCCGCAATTACGGCCCCGTTGGGTTCTGGCGGGGGCGGGGGGCAGGAGGGGGCCCGGCACCCATCCCCCCAAGACTATTATTCAAGGGGACGATACGCCGGGGGAATAATTTACATTCACTTCTTTCCCCGCTTGGCTAAAACATTTAAATTTTTTTTCATTCTTATAAAACATAAAAAACCCCAATAAAAAGGGCAGAAAAAGTTGATTCTTATTTGATTGTTCTGTTTGGTCTTAAACATTTGCCCCTCTAATAATAAGCAGTACCGGCCACAACACAATGAAGAAATAATACATAATACTTACATAACCACACCCTTTATTTTGCATAAGTCCACGCAGCAATCTAACACGGCCAGGCTAGCTCCACCTCCATTTCTAGCTCCACCTACTCTACATCAGACCCTAGAGTCCCGGCACTTAAAGGGTTTGGTACAGGAAGACAAAACCCATCCATAGGATGTTTTGTAGCCTAAGGACACCATTAGGGAGGGTGTCCATCACTCCCCATCCCTGGGGTGCACAAGTGGCTCATATGCTGATTCAAGTCACCCTAATACTTAATGAATAGACGCTCATCTGGATGGCCGCCATGTCATACTTCCATTCTGCCCCGGAAGAGGTGAAGTCTGGATGGCAACGGGTCCTATCTTCCCCCCCAAAAGAGAAACCTCTTCCAGTATTAGTTGATTCCCTTACACACCATCAGAAATTGCTCCAGGAGAGCCCAGAACATAAAGCAATTGGAAGAATTCTGATATCACTGTCCTGAATTCTGCTTGACCCTATAGGTAATGGGAGGAGGTCTATATTCTGCTGATGGATGGGGTCACCTGTGCAGTTCACCAGAATGTCCCGTAGGTGTGATGATGAGGGGTTAATCTATATCCAGCCACTCAGTCTTACCTTACAGGTTACAAATTAAGCATAAATCACCCCCAACACTGTCTACATATCCCAGGTACAGGCGGCCACCGCTTACCGAATATGGGTGGCAAGTCCCAAAAACCCACACACACAGCTCTCCAGCAGCAACAGGGTTAAACACTCAAAGGTTACAGATTCACGCATACAAGGACCAAATGTAAAGAAGTTTTACACTTTAATAGATAAAAAAAGGGCAGAACTTAGAAAAATAAAATATATACACAAGCTGTACAGTCATACAAATAAAGTATAAAACAGACAAAACCCTGAGCACCTACAAGCTGTAGAGGCTTCTGCTCCTCAGGGACAGGAGGAATAATGGGGGCACAGCTCAGATTAGACTGATCCCCGCCCTGTGACCACAGTCTACTCTATATTTTATAGCCTCAGTCCTTGGCTCAGGTTTCTAGAACGACCCATCTGTTCATTAGGACAATTAGAGGTTTCTGCCTGGACAGTGCGGTGATAAGAGGGGAAATGTCCGTTACTGAACCTTTCTGGATGATGGGGATGTTCAGGTTGGATACACAACCCCCCACCCCCCAACCCTCCCTTCCTCCGAAGAGTTCACAACCCAGGGCCAATGTCAGAGGTCACACAGTGGCTGATAACCACTCCCCCTGGGCCTCTATAGACCGTCCATGGGAATTCCCGGCCACAGTCCAGAACTTTTATTTTAGGAAGGAATCATTTTGTGGTCAGTGAAATAATAACCGGATACTTTCCATTACAGATGGAGGCGGCTGATACTAGTGGGGCCTTAATTGTTGCTTTCAGAAAGCGAAGGCGAGGAAGAAAATGCAAAGCTACATTGTCCACAAGATGGAGGCCGATCATACTACACAGATCCTGGTCCATTCATCCTGTGGGGATATTGGTGATGCAGACGAGGAGGATCCAGCAGTTCTGTGGTGACATCAGGAGGATCCAGCAGTTCTCTGGTGACATCAGGAGGATCCAGCAGTTCTGTGGTCACATCAGGAGGGTCCAGCAGTTCTCTGGTGACATCAGGAGGATCCAGCACTTCTGTGGTGACATCAGGAGGGTCCAGCAGTTCTCTGGTGACATCAGGAGGATCCAGCAGTTCTGTGGTGACATCAGGAGGATCCAGCAGTTCTGTGGTGCCATCAGGAGGATCCAGCAGTTCTGTGGTCACATCAGGAGGATCCAGCAGTTCTATGACGACATCAGGAGGAGCCAGCAGTTCTGTGGTGACATCAGGAGGATCCAGCAGTTCTGTGGAGGCATCAGGAGGATCCAGCAGTTCTCTGGTCACATCAGGAGGATCCAGCAGTTCTCTGGTCACATCAGGAGGATCCAGCAGTTCTCTGGTCACATCAGGAGGATCCAGCAGTTCTCTGGTCACATCAGGAGGATCCAGCAGTTCTATGGTGACATCAGGAGGATCTAGAAGGAAACAAGTTCTATCATCAGTGTGATGGGGACGTCATACAATATATTCTCAGCACCACTGCTGGACTGGTCACCGGCGTCTCTGGGGTCAGGAGCTGGAGGCAGAGGGAGTCATCTACTGATCATGGTGGGGGATTGTGCTCTCCATACAGGAACATGGCGGCTGTACAGAGCAATGGAGATCAGCCCATCATAGAGACACTAACCATTGGTCCAACAACCACAAACTGCCCTAACAAGACAATACACTCCGCTGCTTAGAGTGGACTCTGACTTCAAAATGATCAAAGAGTCGCCCAGACTCTCTGATAGAAATTTACATTGTGGTGTGACTATTTAACATGATTGCAGCAAATCAGCAGAATCATAGTGTCTGCTACTCACAATCCTATCAGAGAAGATTCAAAATGGAGATCCTGTGCCACCCTAGACTTAGCACTGGATGGTTTTATCCAGTTACTACACATGTCCTGAGAGCGATTAACGTGGCCATGGACTAAGTCTGAAGAGGACAAATCAGATCACTGCTCAGGCCCGCACCCTGAGGGTAAACCCTTTATCCAACACTGTGCCCCCCAAACTTATAAATTACCTAAGTATAAAATAATCAACACGTTTGGGGTAGAAAAGCTGCTCTTAGATGTAGCTGGATTTTCAACTCGAAACACGTCAGCTTTCTGTGTGCACACATCTTTTATTGTACTTGTGAAGCTAATTCACATTGTCTACTTTCAGATTACTCCACACAATGGTCCGATGGTCAATCTGTGCTTCCACCACTTCACCTGGGATTAACAGATAACAGGTGAGCGGGTTTGGAGACTAAAGTGTCTTGTGAATACTTGTAAAGTATAAAATAATTATCACTTCCTTCTGACTTCATACAGGTCAGCCAGGATTTTAAACAAGGTCTAGAATTTCTCTGGTAAAGTATAGAGTGTAATATAGTAAAGAGAAAAAAAAATAAGGCACATAATTTGAAACCCAAACAAAATCACTATATTATAGTCAGGAAGTGTGCACCAATTATTTTATACCCTGCCTTCCCATAGAGGTCACTGAGCACCGGGTAACATCAGATAAACCCCTCTGCCTCCTCTCCTGGGCCCCGCAGTCTCGGACACTCGGGTACATGACATTGGCTGTCCAGTCTCCTTACACCGGTCACATACATTTCCTATGGCGCGTTCACACCAGGACTGCGCGTCACACATGTACTTCACCTGCTGCTGATCAGGAGAGAGAAGCTGGAAAGTAATCAAGATATAACGGCACCTGGCTCTGATCCGCTCCTGGGGGGACGGACATGTTCTTCTAAGGGACCATTCAGCATCTTCCACATCCCGGACTTCATCTTCTTCATCTCTACAGCTCTGGACTCCGATCTCTTCCTAAAATACTAATAACAGATGACAGATCTTGTAGATCACTCGTCTCCCCACAGTTTTCTATCATATATTTATCTCATTTATATACAGAAGATAAAATCCCCAAACACTACTCACCAGAAAGATCCCGGCAAATACACTCACCAATCCAACCAGAACTGCAGCGAGAAACCATAAAGGATCTGCCCAAACATAAATGACACAAATCAGAGAGACTGAGACGTGGAGACACGAGAAATTCAGTCTGCAGTGTATATACCAGGGGCATAACTACCGGGGTAGCAGTCGTAGCAGCTGCTCCGGGCTCTTAGTGGGCCCGGCCCCGGGGCAGCTTCTAACACATCTGCTACCCCAGTGGTCACCGGCAGTGAACATACCAGTTCGCATGCTGCCTCTGAACGCCCGGGCCCTCCGAGCGCTCAAAGGCAGGACTGCTTTCAGTGAGCAGAGTGAAGTCTTCCTGCAGGGTGGAGGAGAGCAGCAACCTTTTACACCTCCTTGACTATGGGCCCATACTCCTTGGGGGCTCGGCCAGCAACAAACAATCTTCCTGTCGGGCCCCCAGGGTCATAACATAGGTAGTATCCTTAGGGAGCTGCACGATCCCCTCACAGCTCCACGGAGCTGCTCCCTCAGGGGTGTCTGCACTGCCGGCTGGGAGCAGCTTCTCTTTCCCCGACTCGTCTTCCCGAGACCTCTGGACTGCCTAAGGGCTGCAATGCAAACAGCTAAGTGTATATGTATAGATGTGTGTGTGTCTGTAATGTGTATATGAATATACATGTGTGTGTGTGTGTGTGTTGTGTGTGTGTATAGATGTGTGTATATATGTTTGTCTTGGTGTCTATGATGTGTGTGTGTAATATCTAAGTGACCAGTAGTCAGTGCAGGGAGAAGAGGGTGAAGCTTCCACAATAAAAACAAAGTAAAATCTATTGTTTAAACAAAGAATCGCAGTCCACCAATATCAGCATGTGAGTGGCGCGTGCGGGATGCGTCCGGCGTATGACCGGCGCGTGCAGGATGCGTCCGGCGTATGACCGGCGCGTGCGGGATGCGTCCGGCGTATGACCGGCGCGTGCGGGATGCGTCTGGCGTATGACCGGCGCGTGCGGGATGCGTCTGGCGTATGACTGGCGCGTGAGGGATGTGTCTGGTGTACACTATTTTTCTGTTATTCTTGATCGAACATGTGATAAGTTTTTTTTTTTTTTTTAAAGGACCGGGGGCATTGAAAAGTCTGCTATGGGGCCCTGCCATTTCTAGTTACGCCCCTGGTATATACTTATAAGAGACCTGAGATCTCACTCAGGACGTCACATCATCAACACAGAGAGGAGGAAATAGGATTCAGCAGTAAAGCTGAGACACCTCCATAATCCTGGACACTGACCTGTATTATATCTATGACCGGGCAGCGTGCGGGAGAGATAACACAATGTCATATACAGATCACAGAGCAGGCTATTTGCTTGTTGAGCCCCGACGAATTCCCCTCTTACCTTTACCCTCCAGCAGATGGTGTATAGAAGGTGTGAGGTGTGTATAATACCCCAGTAATACCTCTCTTACCTGTAATCTCTAGCACATGGGATATAGAAGGTGTGAGGTGTATAATACCCCAGTAATACCCCTCTTACCTGTAATCTCCAGCACATGGGGTATAGAAGGTGTGAGGTGTGTATAATACCCCAGTAATACCCCTCTTACCTGTAATCTCCAGCTGGTGTTCCCGGGTCTCCTCACTGACTGGGTTTGTGATCCGGACACGGAGTCTCCTCCCGGCATCGTCTCTCTGGGCACTCGGGATAATCAGCGTCCTATTGTCATCTATCAGCCGGTATCTGTCAGGGAGAGGCCACCCGTCCACATCCCAGGTTCACAGCCGCCTCCTCTCAGAGAACTGGACGCTCAAACCAATGTCCTGACCCAGCGGGGTGCCGTTACTGGTGATGCTGGAGATGAGAACGGATCTGGAAGTATCAGGAGAAGGTCGGTGACCATCAGTCATGTGACATCAGCATGGACATGGATCTAGGTGCTGCGGATAGAGTGCTAGCTCTGCTGTCACACCCCAGTACCTGCCCCTATACTGACCATTAGTCATGTGACATCAGCACGGACATGGATCTAGGTGCTGGGGATAGAGTGCTAGCTCTGCTGTCACACCCCAGTACCTGCCCCTATACTGACATCTCATGTGAATCAGCATGGAATGTCTAGGGCTGGGAGTAGAGTGCTAGCTCTCTGTCACACGACCTGCCCTATGACCTTAGTAGTGATCTGCAGCTCCTCCCCACATACAGTCCCCAGTGACTACTGACCATGTGTTACCGGCCTCTATTACATGAGGACAGAATTCAGGTTTCCCATAGAGGACAATAGAGAGATGTCTCCTGCTGTGTGACCCATCAGCTCTTACCTAGCACAGTGATGGGGAACGTCCTTGGGTCTACACCTCCACCCCCGTAATACACAACATTATAGACACAGGAGTCGTCCTTCCCGGCATCTGTCAGGGTCCAGCACCCGCTGCTCGTGTTCAGGTGGAGTCTGGGCTCATAGTGATTGTTTGGCCACATATTATAACACCACAGCTCCAGCAGACGCTGCTCATTATGTTCATATTCCCTGTACAGCTCCAGGACACCATCGGGATGAGGACATTTCATGCTGCAGTCGGTGATGTCTGCTCCTCTCCGCACATAGACTCCTGATGAGAGAGATGTCAGGGTCAGGAGAGTGAGGACACCTGTGGGGACACAAGAGGGGAATAAGAGATGACCGCACTTGTGCAATTCTCCCCCTTTCATTTATATACTGAAGCACAGCTGCTTGGCTATATTCAGAACACTCATAGAAATGACTGGAGAGAACTGCACAAGCGTCGCCCTCTCCCGGTCTCTGAGGTCGGCTCGTAGTGATCTGCAGGTCGACCCAAGAAGGGATTTTGTGTGACGGCCAAATCTCTGTAAGAATCCAGTAGATTTTTGCTGTTGGCTTTGGAAGATTATCTGCGGTTTATGGTACAAGTGACCGGTCACCTGTAGAGGAGACGTTATATCCGAGCAGGATTCAGTCTCCAGTCCTAAAACCAAGTCGCGTGTTCCTGTGCAGGTTTTGGACGGAACCAAAGTCATGTGACAAAACAGCCAATCCCCATCTTTTACCCCTTAAACAAATCGGGAATTTTTCAATTTTACTTCTTCACTTTTTTAATTATTAGGCTAAATTGTAAAACAAGAAAATTAAAATACACCTTTTTAGTTCTAGTTATTTTTCCTGATACTCCTATGTTGCTGCCCTAAAGAGGCCTTTAATGACTGATGTCCTTATTACATCTCTAAACATTTTATGATTTTCTATTTAATTTGTAATTTGTTTATTAAATTTATTTTGACACTTATCCCTCCAAAGTCAGAAACAATTGGGATACTTCTTACAATTACTTCTAATAATTGCCCCCCCCCCTCTTCAGCCAGATCTACATGATGATATTCAGCCTCTAGAGGGAGCTCACTGCACCCCGTCTTATTGTTCAGTTAAAGGGGTTCTCTATCTTTTTGTTATAGGGATCACAACTATATTATATTAAACTTTGTTATTCATACTTATTAAAAAATGATTTACCTGTCCTGCTGGTCAGAACCAGGCAAAGAGCCCTCCCCTCCACCCTATAAACTATGTGCCGTTCATTGTTCACATGGCCTCACTGAAAGTTTTGTAGTTACTCAGTGGGTGTGCTTTGAAGCCAGGCTCAGCTTAAGAACACTCCCCTGTAGTGGGTGCGACCTGCACAGAGAACAATCTGGCTGCATTCTCTCTCCAGCCTGTAGTTTGCAAGTAATTACATTATAGTAATTACATGGAGGCGGAACTGTTTATCTTTGAGTCCTGCTGGTAGAACTTAATAATGGGAGCAGTGGACAGCAGTTCAGAGCTGGTGGGTTGTGTACTGTTGTCATGAAAATGATGACTACAGCTCTGTACACTTTACACTGTGACTCATGAGTGAGAACTGGGGGAAGGTTCACACACTAATGTCAGCACAATGTCTAGCAGTGATAACTGTGGAGAGAAGTCCTAGATTGCAGTGCAGTCTGGAACTTGTAGGAAAGAGATGCTGGAGAACTCCCCTTCTGCCTCTTCTACTAGAGCAGAAACAGAGGTAAAGGTGATTCGTTTTGTTTGCTTGGATGATTGGCTAGTATCAATGCAAGATGGAATCAGGACACATCAGCGCAATGGTATGTGGTGGAGCCATTGAAGGGTTAGACCATTAACTATTGCGGTATTTCAATGAGGCCATCCGAAAACAAAGTGGCTAGGCAGTAGGGTTCAGATTATTATTAGCTGCAGGCTCATCACTAATGGAGACACAAAGTATATCAGGAGTGACGGTCACATGTATATTTTACATGGGTAACAGATATACCCCTAGTATACACTGAGTATTCCTCATTTTTAATAGTAACCTCTGTTTAGAGTTGGGTAAATAAGTATTTGATACACTGGTGATTTTGCAAGTTTCCCACCAACAAAGAATGGAGAGGTCTGTAATTTTTATCGTAGGTACGCTTCAACTGTAAGAAAAAGAATACAAAAAAAATTCCATAAAATCACATTGTATGATTTTTTAAATAATAAATTTACATTATTTGTTCACTGGCCAAACAGCAAGAATTCTGGCTTTCACAGACCTGTTATTTTCCATTAAGAAGCCCTCTTACTCTGCACTCATTACCAGTATTAACTGCACCTGTATGAACTCGTTACCTGTATAAATTACACCTGTCCACACAATCACACTCCAACCTCTCCACCATGGCCAAGACCAAAGCGCTGAGGACACCAGGGACACCTGCACAAAGTTGGGATGGGCTACAGGACAATAGGCAGCAGTTTGGTGCAATTATTAGAAGATAGAAGAAACATAAGATTACTGTCAATCTTCCGGCAGGGCACACAAGGTCCTCCTGTTCACACCAGCACATGTCCAGGCCCGTTTGGAGTTCGCGAATGACCATCTGGATGATTCAGAGGAGGATGGAGAAGGTCATGTGGTCAGATGAGACCAAAATAGAAATTTTTGGGATCGACTCCACTCTTCCACTTAGAACGATGAACACAACCCCAAGAACACTATCCCAACTGTGAAGCATGGGGAAGGGGAACATCATTCTTTGGGGAGGAGGGGGGCTTTTCTGCAAAGGGGACAGGAGGACTGCACCGTATTAGGGAGGATGGATGGGGCCATGTATTGTGAGATTTTGGCCAACAACCTACTTCCCTCAGTAAGAGCATTTAAGATGGGTCGTTACTGGGTCTTCCAGCAGGACAATGACCTAGAACACCCAGCCAGGGCCACTAAGGAGTGGCTCCGTAAGCAGCATTTTAAGGTCCTGTAGTGGCCTCGCCAGTCTCCAGATCTGATCCCACTTCAACATCTTTGGAGGGAGCCAAACTCATGAACCCCACACACTTAAAACCTACAAGATCGTATGGAAAAGAACCCTCTGCAGTTTTTACAACCCGCCAAAGGGAAACTCTGACCTTGTAATTGCAAACAAGGTTTCTGTCCCAAAATTTTAAAGGGGGTTTTTCCATACACAATGAGGGCATATCGCGGAAAGCCATCATTGTCTGATAAGCGTGGGTCCCACCAATGCGACCCGCACCTATCTTGGGTATGGAGCCCCAAAACTCTCCCCAAAACTGGAGAGTCAGTCGCACTTGTGTAGGCCTCCTTTTCCGTTCTAAAAACCCAAAAAACCGCTCACCGACTCAGAAAATCTCATAGAACATAATGAAGAGTGACTTTGCAGGTGCGGCCAGCTTTACAGCCGGCGCTGCGAGTGGCAGACATGTTTCGTACTTTAAGTTCTGTTTTTGTATTGCATCAAATACTTATTTCATGAAATAAAATGCAAATTAAATATTTTATAATCATACAATTGATTTTCGGGATTTTTTTTAGATTCTTCTCCATATTTGAATGAACCTACGATAAATTACAGACCTCTCCATTCTTGAGGTGGGAAAATTTCAAAACCGCCAGGTATCAAATACTTATTTCCACGTAAAAGCGTCAAGTATGCACAGCAGAGACCGGGGGAGGGGTAAGAAGGAGGGGTGAGGGGTGCACACTGGGGAAAAACTGGTAGGGTGGGAGAGAGAGGAGGAATTTAGGGGGTTCAGCACTGTGGAGAGACCGGTAGGGGGTAGACAGAAGAGGAGGGGATTAGGGGGTGAGCACAGGGGGAACCCGTAGGGGTAGAAGAGATGAGGGAGGGATGTAGGGGGCAGCACTGTGAAGACTGGGAGGTGGTAGACAGAGATAGGGGGGAATGTAGGGGGGCAGCCTGGGGGAAGAGCGGTAAAGGGGGTAGAATGAGGGAGGAGATGTAGGGGCAGCCTGTGGAGAGACGGTAAAAGGGGAAAAATAGGAGGGGATGTAGGGGGCAGTGTGTGGAGGACGGAAGGGGGGTAAATAGGGGAGAAAGGGGTGCCGCACTGTGGAGATACGGGGGAGGGTGGTAGACAGAGATGAGGGCGGAGATTTAGGGGGGAGGTGGGAGAGCCTTAAGGGGGGAGGAGAGGAGGAAGGAAAGTAGGGGGAAACCCTGTGGAGAGACCGGGAGGGGGTAAAAAAAGAGAGGGGGAGAGTAGGGGGTCGCCTGTGGAAAGATGGGGGAAGTAAGGGGGGTTTAACCAAATGCCCAATTTAAATGAAAAGGAGGGGATTTAAAAGGGGGCGCCGTAGGGCCCCCCCCAAAATTTTTGGAACAAGATGGGAAAGCCCCGGGGGGCCCCCCCAAAAAAACCCAAAATGGGGAAAGGGGGCCCCGTTAAAAAATAATAGTTTTGGGGTCACCCGCTTTTGGGGCGGGAAGGGGTTTTCCCGATAGGAATGAGTACCGAAACTGTGGAATAAGAGAATTAGTGCCCTAGAACCCGTAAGGTGTAGCCCCTTTTAGAGGGGTTGTGCCCCCCCTTTACAGGTGTGCCCCCCCTAAGGTGCCCCCAGTAGAAATAGCTCTTCCCCCATACCGGTAGGGTTCTTATAGCCAGGTAACTTTCCCCACTACCAAGTAATTTCTTCTTAACCGGGGCTCCCCTTAAAACCAGGTAGTGTTCTTATGCCCAGGGGGCTGTCCCCTTTACACCCATAAAGGGTTTTTACCAACTGTCCCCTTTTTAGGCCCGGTATTTTTCTTATACCAGGTTTAGCTGCCCCCCCCCAGGCCCCCGGTACGTCCCCAAGCCGGAATGCTTTTATGCCCAGGTAGCTGACCCCTTAAAAAGCCAGGGAGTGTTCTAAATAAAAGGTTTTTTCCCCTTTTTAGCCCCTATTGCCTATAGCCAAAAGTGACCCCTTATACCAGGAAAAATGCTTTAAATTTGGGGGTGCAGCCCTGGGGCCCGGTAGTGTAACATGAAGGATTGGGGTGCCCGGGAGGCTGTTGGGGGGGACAGAAATTTGGGGGGGTCCCCCCAACGGGAATTTTTGGGATTAGGGTTTTTTTAACCTCTCCCGGAACAGTGTTTTTAACTCCTTTTTTGGGGGAAAGGGTTTCTAAATAAAAGGGTTTTTGATTCTCTGTGCCCACTTACAGCGGGGAAAGGGACCGGCTCCCTTCCTGCTGTGAAACCCCTTAAACCCTGCGCCGATCGGGCGTCAAAAGGGAGGGGAACCTGCCCCCTAGTGTTTTTCACTGCTTTGGCAGACTGGGGGTCGATCTTTTGGGGGCGGGAACCCCATAAAAGGTTTTTTGGGTCCCCATTATTCTGCGTTCTATCATTTTCCTGTTCCGGCAGGAAGTGATAGAACTCCACTTTATCACCCTTTCTGCTTTGTTTTCACAGGCAGAAGGTTACGACTTGCACACCCTAGTGGTCACGTACCCGGGGCCGGGGGGAAACAGGCTGTTAAATGTTTTTTTCTCGGGTGCGGGGTCCAACCCCAAAACCCCAAATGCTGCGCGAGACACTGCAGAGAACAACCAAAATGGTCAAAAGACGGTGGGTGGTCATTAAGGGATTAAAGGTGTTTTTTTCATGCTTATTTATAGGCATACTGGGCACGAAATATGCCCCAAAATAAGCATGAAAGAACGCCAATGGGTAAATACACATGGCAAATATGCCTGCTGTTAAAAGTACATGTTGGCCAGCACGTTCTTTCAACAGTGCTCGACCCCCGGCCCCATCAGCGCACACTCGACGAAAGAATTTTTTACCGCCCTGTCTGGCACCATTTATCATAGCCTCAAGATTTTAAACCTAATTTCGGGTATCTTCGGCCATTTGGCGCAACTGTGCGCCGAAGTACGCCCCACAAAGTCGGTGAAAAAAACCCTTTAAATCTGCAGAAAGTTCCGGGGCTAATTTTGGGGGCTGCGGGAGGGGGGAGCCGGGTGCACAACAAAGGGAGGGGCGGTTTATTGCCATCCCCCTTTCCCAAATGTTTATACACAAATAAAAAGCAACTTCACAATCCCCTATCCCCCCCCCTGGTAAAGCGGGGCTCGGGGGCTTATCAAATAACACTTTTGCAGCACTGCGGGTATTATCACTGAACTGAGGGGTAAGTCTACACAGCAGTATTTAGAATCCGCAAAAAACCACGAAATCACCCATATAACCTCAAAAAAAATCTTTCTGTTCTACATGCCAATTCCTAGGGTTTTATTTAATTTCCAAAAACCCTTTAAAAATTTGAAAACGTGGGTTTATACTTTTTCAATGCTAATAGGCGGAAAACTGACCCAAAAACAGGCAAAAAAAAAAAATAAAAAAAACAGTTTAAAAAAAAATTTGGCAGATTCTTTTAAAAAATTTTCCATGGAATTTTTCAAATGCCGGGTGGGCCCAGCCAAAAATTTAAAAGCCCCAAAAATTTTTTTTCAGGGGGAAAAACAAAAAAAGGAAAAAAAATGGGGTTAAAAAAAACCCCCAAGAGGGGTTTTGTGGGGTACTTTAGGGGGGACAAAATTAAATGTTAAAACTAGCAGCCCTTTCCTAAACTTCACCCGGCCCCAAAAACCCAAAACTTTTTCTCCATCTAACCAAAAAAGTTTGGATGGGGAAAAAAAGGGAAAACGACAAAACCGGTTTTATCTCCACTTTATAAAATATGAACAATAAAATAAATAAAAAAATGTAAAAAAACCCAAACCCGGGCAGGAAAAGGGGGGTTTTTGGTTTTGGGGGGGGAGAATGTCCCGGGCAGGAATTGGGTTTAAAAAATAGTAAAAAAAAACCCTTTCAGGGAATTTAGGGGAAAACCCTAATGATTACTTCCACTTTTGAGGAGAGGGTTGGGCATTTCGGTGTATTCTCTATGTAGTTTCCCCCCCACCGCTGGGCGATGCCCAAATTTTTTATCATTTTCCCACAAATTTCCCGGGGGTTCTTCAAGGGCCTCCTTTAAGAGGGGAATAACAAAAATTAAACGAAACACCAGAACCCCTATAAACCCCCACAAACCACCAACCATTCACCTACAGCCGCCCTAACCCAGGGGAAAAGGGACATGCCCTATATACCTCCAATTTTCCGTTCCCCCCCCCCCCCCCCCACACGTTCCCCATTCCCCCCCCCAACGGCCAATCCCCCACCCCACCCCCCTTTCCTATATACCTTCCTATGGCCAGTCCCCACCACACGTGTCCTATATACCATCTTACGGCGAGTCCCCACCCACACCTGTCCTATAAACCGTCTTAACGCCAGTCCCCACCCCACCCGGGCCCCATATACCATCTTACGGGGGGTTTCCCCACCCCCCACGTGTCCTAATACCATCTTACGGCCCCCCCCCACCCGCACTTTCCATATACCAAAAACGGCCAGTACCCCACCCCACCACGGGTTTTCCTAAAACCAACTAAAGGCAGTCCCCCCCCCCACTGTCCTATTTTACCCTTACGGGCCCGTCCCCCCCCATTGTCCTATATACCTCTTTAACCCCCATTTTTCCCCCCCCGCCAAATGTCCTAAAATACCAAACTTACGGCCCAGTCCCCACCCACACGTGTCCTATATACCGTCTACGGCCAGTCCCCACCCCAAAGGTTTCCCATATACCCCTCTTAAAGGCCAATCCCCACCCGCACCCTGCCTATATACCCAACTTAAAGCATCCCCACCCCACGTGGGCCAATATACCTCTTACGGCGAGTCCCCCACCCCACGGGCCTATATACCAAAACTTACGGCCCGTCCCCCCACCCGCACGTGTCCTATATACCGTCTTACGGCGAGTCCCCACCCACACGTGTCCTATATACCATCTTACGGCGAGTCCCCACCCACATGTGTCCTATATACCGTCCAATGGCCAGTCCCCACCCGCATCTGTCCTATATACCGTCTTACGGCCAGTCCCCACCCCCACGAAAAAGTCCGGGGATTCCCCCCCCCTTTTTCCCCCTATACCCTCTTACGGCAGGGCCCCACCCCACGGTTTCCCCAAAATACCAACTTAAAGGGGAGTCCCCACCCCCACTTTTCCTATAAAACCTCCTTTTGGCCCTTTCCCCCCCCCACGGTTCCCAAAAATTTTAAAAAATCCCGGGCCCTTCCCACACTTTCCTATATCGTTCCCACGGCCAGTTCCCACACGTTTCCTATATACCCCTCCTAAAATCCAGTTCCCCCCCCCCATATGTCCTATAGCCCATTCCCATTTTCCATCCCCCCACCCTTGTCCTATATCCATTCCAAAAATCCCGTCCCCCAAACCCCATATGTCCTATATACCCTTTTAATCCAAACCCCAACCCCATAATTTCCAAAAATACCCTCCTATATCCAGTTCCCCCCCACATTTTCCTATATAAACCCCCAAAAAACCATCCCCAACCCCATAGGTTTCCCATATAAAATCCCCATATCCAGTCCCCCCCACAACCATATGTCCCATAAACCTTCCCCAACCCCATATTTCCTATATACCCCCCCTATATCCAGTCACCCCCCAAAAGGTCCCCAAAATACCCTTTCCCCATACCATCCCCCCCCAAAATATGTCCAAAATACCATCCCCAAAATTCCCCCGTTTACCCCCCCATATGTCCTATAAACCCCCATATTTCCCTCCCCACCACATATCTTATAACCATCCCTATATCCAGTCCCCAATTTGTCCTATTTTTAACCTTTTAACCAGTCCCCCCAAAAAATTTTCCAAATACCTCCCAAATCCAGTCCCCACCAAAATATGTTTCCAAAAATACCATCCCTTAAACCATACCCCAAAAAAAATGTTAATTTTTTTTTAAAACCTACCCCAAATCCCGTCCCCCCACATAGTCCTATATACCCCCTATAATCCCTCCAAACCCCCATTTGTCCCATATACCTTTTCCCATATCCATCCCCCCCACATATTCCTATATAAACCCCCCTAATCCATCACCCCCCACCCTATTTTCCTTTTATACCCCCTAAAAAACCATTCCCCCCACATAAGGGGCCCATATACCATCCCTATATTTCCGTAACCCCAAAAATTTCCTATAAAAAATTTCCCATATCCAAGGGCCCCCCCCAAAATTTTCCCCATATACCAAAACCCTAAAATCCCTCCCCCCACATATGTCCTTTTAAAACCAAACCCCCCCCACCACATATTTTCCTAAAATTTTCCACCCCATATCCAACCCCAACATATGTCCTATAACCTTTTCCCATATCCATCACCCCCCAATGTCCTTAACCTTTTCCCATATCCATCCCCCCCAATATGTCCTATATAAAACCTCCCTATTCCAAACCCACCACATATTTTCCCATAACCGTCCCAAAATTTCCCTTCCCCCCACATATTTCCCAATTTTAACCCCTCCCCATAACCCACCCCCACATATGTCCTATATTTCCGCCCATATCCATCACCACCAACCAAAATTCCCGAAACCAGTCACCACCAAAATATTCCTATATAAAACCCCTATATCCAATCCCCCCCATATGTCCAAAAACCTTTTCCCAAAATTTCCCTCCCCACCACATATGTCCTATAAACCCGCCCTATATCCAGTTCCCCCCCACCCTAAAATTTTAAATACCCTCCCTATAACCATCCCCCCCACATAAGTCCTATATACCCCCCCTATTTCCCCGTCCCCACCCCAAAATTTCCAAAATACTCCTATTCCATCCCCCAAAATTTTCCTTATACCTTCCCAATTTTTCCGTCCCCACCCCATAAAGTTCCCATATACCGCCTAAACATCACCCCCCCCAAAATGCCCTTTAAAATTCCAATTTTCCAGTCACCACATAAGTCCCCATATACCATTCCCCATATCCATCAACCCCATATGTCCCCCTTTTACCCCCTATAACCATTCCCCCATTGTCCAAAATACCTTTTCCCCTTTTCCATCCCCCCCAATATCCTATAAACCCTATATCCAAACCCCCCCAAAAAAGTCCCATATACCCCCCCTATAACCAGGTCCCCCCCCATAAGGGCCTAAAATCCCTTTTTTATATCCATCCCCCCCCCATATTTTTGATATAAACCCCCCCTATATCCATCCCCACCACCCAAAAGTCCATAAACCGCCCTAAAAATCCATTCCCACCCCCAAATGTCTAAAACCACCCCATAAACCATTTCCCAAACCCTCGATATTCCTATATCCCTCCCCACCACATATGTCCCCATAAAACCCCTAATTCCAGTCCCCCCCCAAAATATGTCCTATATTCCGTCCCTATAAACCCCCCCCACCAACCCAAAAAGTCCCCAAAACCGTCCCCAAAATTTCCCCTTTACCCCCCCAATGGTTTCCAAAAAAACCCCTATATCCCCCCCACCACATAAATTTCCCCCATCCCCTTTTTATATCCAGTCCCCCCCACATATTCCTATATACCCGTCCTATATCCCAAAAACCCCCCCCACATATGGCCTAAAAAAACCTTCCTATATCCAATTCCCCCCCCAATAAACCCCTATACCAACCTATATCCAGTCCCCCACCCCAAAATTTCCTTTTTTCCATCCCTTTTCCCCCCCAAAATATTTCCTATATACCTCCCCATATCCCTTTCCCAAACCCCAAAAATCCTATATACCTCCATAAACCAGTTTCCCCAAACCCCATAATTTTCCCATATACCTCCCATACCCCGGGCCCCCCAGCCCAAAAAAACCTTTTTAAAATTCCCTTTCCCCCCCACATTTTTCCCCAAAAATAAACCCTCCCTATATCCAGGGCCCCCCCCCACATATGTCCTAAAATACCGTCCCCATAACCAGTCCCCCCCCATAAGGCCTATATACCGTCCCTTTTTAACCATTTCCCCCCAAAAATAAGTTCCCATATACCGTCCTATTTTTCCAGTCCCCCAACCCCATTTTTCCCCATAATCCAAATCCCCCACTACCCCAAAATTTCCCATAAACCGTCCTATAACCAGCCCCCCCAAATGGGCCTAAATACCCCCCCTATACCAGGGGCCCCAAAACCACATTTTGTCCCCATTTACCGTCCTATAAACCAGTCCACACATTTTGTCCTATATACCTCCAAAATCCCCTCCCCCCACAAATGTCCTATATAAACCCTTCCCCATACCAGTCCCCCCCACATATCCTATATACCGCCCCAAAAATCCCGTCCCCACATGGCCTAATATACCGTTCCCCATAACCATTAAACCCCCACCCTAAGTTCCCCAAATACCTCCCATTTCCAGCACCACTACTAGGGCCCTAAATACCTCCCCAAACCATCCCCACCACTATTTCCCATAACCCTTTCCAAAATCCATTTCCCCCCCACATAAGTCCTAAAATTTCCCATCCTAAACCCCGTAACCCCCATAGCCCAAAATAACCTCCCCCATATCCAATCACCACCCTATGTCCCCCTTTTAAACCCTCCTATATCCATAACCCCATATTCCTATTACCTTTTAATCCATTTCCCCCCTTACATAAATTTCCCATAATCCCTTTCCTATCCCAGTAACCAAAAAGTCCCATATACCGTTTTAAAAATCCATTTCCCCCCCCATAGTTCCCTTAAATACCTCCTAAACCAGTCCCCCCCCCACATATGCCCCAAAATACCGTTTCGGAAACCTGGGTAGGGGGCACACTCCGGGGCATCCCCAAACCCCGGGGGTCCTGTGGTTTTTTTGTAAAATAACTGATAAAAAAGACTAAAAGCAGGGGCCCCGGCCCCAACCCGCAAAATTTGGTGGAAACGGGCTGCCCCCCCAGGGTCCGGGATTTTTCTGTGCCACTAAACCCTTTTCCGGGTGCGCCTATTGGGTTTTCCATAATCTAGGGAAAAGCCCCCCCCTTCAGGGGGGACCCCCCCCTTGGGTTTGGGTCAAAAGCCGCTGTTTTCCGTCACAAAACCCCCTTTAAAACCTTTGGGCTAATTGAGGACGTCCCAGGGGCCCCCAAAGGGCTTTTCAGGGGGATCGCTCCGGACCCCCCCCGACACCGCCGGTTTTTACGGCAAATCCCGCTAACACCCGGCAGTAAAAGCGCCGGCGGGGGCTTCCGCCCCGGCGCTGTTTTTAAAAAAAAAAAACAACCCCCCGGGAAAGATGGCCGGGGGCTCTAATTAACGCCCTCTTGGCCCCGGAATTTAAAAGGGTTTGACGGTAAGATCGGCCCTCCGGGAGCCCTTTTTGGGGGCCGATCCGATCCCCCTTTTTTTGTTGGGGGGGAGGGCCCCCTTTTAAGGGTCCCGTCCCCTTAAAACCCCGGCCCGGGGTTTGCCCCCCCTTCCTCCGCAGGGCAGGGAAAATGGGAAAACCCCCATCTTTTTACACCCCAAGGGATTGCCTATGCAATGCATTAGGGTTTTTTAAAAAATCGCGGGCCCCCTTTTGGTCAAGACCACAGTTGGGCCCTCAAAATTTTTTAAATAAAAAAAAAAAAATAAAAAAAAAAAGTTTTAAAAATACAAAAAAAAAAAAGTAATAAAAGTTAAAATCACCCCCCTTTCCCTTTTTTACAAATAAAATCTTAAAAAGGAAAACACATTTTTGGTATCGCCGCGTCCGAAAAAGTCCATCTAAAAAATATACATCATTTACCCAAACCTAAACACCGTAGAAAAAAAAAATTCCAAACGCCAAAATTGCGTTTTTGGCATTTTACTAAATAAAAAAAGGAAAAAAATGATCAAAAAAACGCTGCATTTCCCAAAATGCTGGAAAAAAAAAACTTTAGCCCCAAAAAATCCCCCTCATTTACTCCATTTTTTAGTTTTCAAAAAAGTTTGGTCGCAAAAATTTCGCCTGGCCAAAATTTAAAAAAAAAAAAATGTTTGGAATTTTTTTACAGTACCAAAAAAATAACGGAAGCCCTACAGTTTGGTATTCCGGGGCTTTTAACAAACCTAAGAATACAGATAACACATTATATTTTCCGAAGATTGAAAGCCCTAAAAGCAAAAACCCCGCAAACATGGGCGAAAAACATTTTTTTTAAAAATTTGTCCCACTTTAATTTTTTTGGGGTTTCCCAATATTCTATAGTATAGTGAATAACACCCATTAAAAGTAAAACTTGTCCCGCAAAAAAAAAGCCCTCACATGTCTTTTTAGGGGGGAAAATAAAAAAGTTAGTTTTCAAAGGCGAGGGGGGAAAAAACGAACTGTACCCCCAAAAAACCCGGCCCTTTAAGGGGTTTAAATTTCCCCCTTTCCCCTTCCACCCGGGGGCAGCACCCCGGGTTCCCACTGTGGTGGGAAGGGATGGAACTGACGAAATCCAGGCACGGAGCGAACGGAGACCCTCTCCTACAGGAGGGAACAGGGGCCCTTGCGGGGTTTGGGGGGGGAAAAAATGGGGGGAAAACGGGAAAACAGCGGCGCGGAGGAGAGGGGTACAGGATGGAACCCTGCGGGAGGTGGGGGGACCGCTGTCCCCCCTTATTCCCCCCGTTATTACACCATACAGAGCGCTGTTCCCTTTGTCAAGCCCCCGTTTGGGCGGGCAAAAACTTTCCTCCATGATCACACAAAAGGGGGGCCCAAGCCCCAAAATTTTTTCTTGCTGTGTTTTCGCTGCAAAATTTCTCCCAGAGGGGTTGTCGGGTTTTTTCCCCTGTCAACGGTTTTCTTTCTTTTTCCCGCCCTGATAATTTGTTGACCACATTTCCCATTGTTGCCTCATATGTCGTCTTTTTTTTTATTCATTTTTTTATCGTAGGTTGCGTTTATGTTTTTAACCCCTAAAGGACGGAATGATTTTTTTGTTCACGTTCTTCGTCACTTTTTAAAATTTTCAAATTGACGTGACCGTGTGAGAGATTATCTTTCCAGGTGAAAGTTTTTTTTGTTGTTTTTTTTATGCCGCCATTTTGAGGCACAAATAACTTTTTAACTGATGGGCGAATTCTTCTAAAGTGCAGGGGGGGGGGGATTTACTGTCATCATCCACCCCCACGAAAACAGGAGACGGAGGGACAAGCTGTGTATGAAGCTAGATACCAAAAATTTCAGGATTATTTTTGGGGCCATTGCACCAATTCACCCGAAAATATTTCCTTAAAGGGTCATCTTTCAACAGGATCCTGCTTTTTATGTTAAAGATCTTGCAAAAACAATCACTTTCAATATCTGTCCCTTAACAGTGTCCTACCTATTCCCAGAATCCCCCCTTGTATGGTCTGATGAATAAATGTATGAACAACCCATTAACCGTTTCCCGACACTGTCATTTATGGTCTTTTGGGCCCCAGGAAAATTTTTTTTTTTTCCACCTACCTTTAAAATGACTTTTTTTTCGGCTACGGGCTTTTAGGGGCATTACCAAAAAATAATTGGCAAAACAAAAAACTTGGTGGTAAAAGTAAATTTTTTCAAAAAATTATTACACAGGTAACTCATTTAAATTTCCCCTTCCACCACATAATATACCAATTTTTTTCCCCCTTCAAAACAAATTTTTTTTAAATATATCTCACAATTTCATTTTCAAATTTTA
>JAODAL010018455.1:0-74723 GCA_025379985.1 Phyllomedusa bahiana
GCCGTGTCGGGTGCGGGTGTCAAACTGAGGGAAAGGAAAGGGTAGGATGGGTCTCGGGTGGTGTGGGGACCGGGGAGGGTGGGGCTGAAGCAAGGCTACCCCTGATCATTATCTGAGAGACAGGGGCAGCTGAGAACCTTTGGGGGGCGGAGGAGGGGGACGAGACAGAGGGTGTACAGGGGTTTGGGGGTCGGGTGTCGGGCCTTTTTTGGCCAATTTCCCCCTTTTCCAATCATGCTTTCGCGAAAGGGATAACATTTTGGTGGGGGTTTAACCACTAAAGGGTTTTCTTCCCTCTACTTGCTTTTACGGCAAAGGTGGATTAAAACCCGCTGGGTGAATCAAGGCTTGCTCAAAGAAGGCCCAGGTTTGAGAGGTCCTGACCTTTTTGAGGGCGATAAGCGGGGCGGGGTTTTGCGTGACCGTGGTGGGGGAATCATATCAGCGGATTTCTGCACCCCCCTTTCCCCCTTTTTTTGTGGGGGGACCCGTATTGCCATCCCCCCATCGTTTTCCTCTCGTCCATGAGAAGCGCTCGCAAGCAAATTCTGGGGAAAAACCGGGAGGATCCCAATGCTCTCATCATATCATATAACACAGGGATTTTTGGTCGTCCTACTTTTGCATCCAGAAGCTGGGGGCTACAAGCAAGGGGGCACTGCAAGGCTTTTCCCGACCACCCCGTAATTTTTGCCGATTTTACCCTTCCTTTCCCCCCTCTGATGGCACATAACCGGGGCAGAGCAACTAATCATCCTCTTTTATCTTTTAACATCCTTTGACCCCAAACCCCTTTTGTCATCAAAAAGGTTTTAACAAGGGTTACCACATGGGGGTTAACGAGTTACATTTGGCTGCTTTATGTTGGGCGGGTTGGGTGATGCTGAGACACATTTTGGGCCGTGACTGAAGGGCAAGGAGGTAAGACTGCTAATGCAGGGTTTCATTAACCCGAAACGATAGGGGACGATTTTCGTTACTTAATTCAAGGGGCCCTACCCACGATGACAGGCCCACGGGCCTGCAACTGACGATCCGCTGGGTGGTGTTGTCCCAGCACTGGAAGGGGCACCTTTCTCTACTTACCTCCATGTGCTACCCCCCTCTTTTCCGCTTCCACCCATTTCCTCCAGTTTAAAAAAAAAATTTGAGAAGGTATGAATATTTTGGAAAATCTCTTATTAAAAAACGGCAAATTCACAGCTATTCTCAACCCCCAATCAAAAAAAAAATTGCGGGGGATTAAAATTTAACGAAAGGGTTTCATCAACAAATCTGGACTGGGCAAAAGTAAAAAAACACAATCGTTATTTTTTTCGTTAATACACGGTATTTTTTGCCCCTTTTAAATTTCACCTGTGGTGTCTATAGAATTGCTTTTTTAAATTTACGGGGAACTGCGTCAATGAACAAAGCGGGTGCGAAAAAGTAAAAAAACACGTATCTTTATTTTTTTGTATAATACACTATTTTTTGCACCTTTCAATTCATCTGGGGTATAAGAATTGCTTTTTTAAGATTTACGGGAACGCTCAAGAAAAAAGGGGGTGCGCAAAGTAAAAAAAACGTATCTGTTAGTTTTCGTATATACACTGTTTTTTTTGGAAAAAAAACAACCTTGCTGACTAAAGATTGCGATTGTAATTTAACTGCAAGGTGGATATACAACCAGTGGAAGGGGAAAAATTGAAAATGAACACCTATCTGAAATTAACGATAATAAAAGGGGATTTTTTGAACCAACAAAGAGACCTGAAATACTAAAATGATGTTATTCATATAAGTTCAGGCTCCCAATCCGGGAATTTTTTTCAATAGCAAACGTTAATAAAAAGATATTGCAGAGCAATGTTACACAAGTCGGGGTGAACTTTACCATTTTTTTATAGATAGAGTTTGTCTGTTTTCCCCCCGGGGGCCCCCCCCCTGCTCCCCCCCGTGACCTTACAGCGGGAATGCCGCTTTTAAAATTCTTAGCTAACTACATAAAATCCAAAACCTAATCTAACTAAATTTTGGGAAGGGTACAGCTAATATAAGATTTTTTCTGGGCAGAAAAAAACAATTTCTAGTGTTGGGGCCCCACAGGCGCAGCCCATTCCTTTTGGGCGCGATAGACACAAAAGGTGAAAAAGGAAAGGGGTGTTTTAGTTAAAAAGAGTCAAGTGATTTTTCCAGCCAATCGCAACCATACACTCCCAGTATGACGTCCACACACTCTCACCCCCTCTATTCTTAATTAATTTGTGCCCCAAAAAATTTCAGGAAGGCCGAAAAGGCGGATCTTATAATGATGCCAGATTTAACCTTAATTACGCTGATCTGAAAATTTCGATCCCAAAAAACCTTTCCCATTTCAAATTGTCGTAAAAATCGCTCAAACACAATTTTTCCAAATTTTTTGGGGGCATAAAAGACCAAAAAAATCAATTTTTTCCGTTTTGGGAATTTTTTTACCAAAATGTTAACCTTTTTCATTATTTTATTTATATTATTTGTAAAAAGGCATAAGGGGGGTGATTTGAACTTTTAAAATATATATATAGAAGTAAAGAACAAAAAAAAGGCAGTGATGGGGAAACCTTACAAGGCTTCCAGCTCCCTTTTACCCATCGGGACCCCCCGATTAGTGATTTTTTTTTCATTTTAAAGTCGCGGCCGTGTTTGCCCGGGGTTTTAAGGGGGAAACATGTGGAAAGGCGTGGCTCCATCCCCGGGTGCAATCGCCGAATTTTTCTTAAGAACAAAACACCCGGTGGCTGTGTAGTGGGATCGCGCTGTGATCCCGCTACACAGCCCCATAATGCCAAAAGGACGTACATATACATCTAGGTGGGTCAAAGGATTAAATATAGGTTTGTTATATTTTTTTCAGAGGTCACGTAGGCAGAATTCCCTGATACAACAAAAGTATTCTTATGAAGTATTAATAGGAAGAAAACTAAATTTTCCATGCCAATAATGCTAAGAGAAACCTTCTTTCAAAGCTAGGAAATCAGGAGCCATTAGGTGGATGTCTTCCTTGTGTAAGGTTGTGGGAAATTAAGACCACACTATCATCTTGTGGGAAGGTACATTTTAAGAATAGAGGTTTCCACAAAAGTTTGAGATTTGGCATCTACGGTGCAATTCTTTTCCCAGCATTCTCCTGGACTCTGAGAACATCACTTAGTGGCATCACTTAAATACCATACCACCAGAGGCAGACTCGATTTTTTTCAGCAATGTTTCAGGTGTGCTGACCATCTGTGAAGAAAGTAAAAACTATCTGCCAACTTTCTCCATTACATTCATGCTTAGGATTTACCACACTGCCCTTCACCCTGATCTCAACATTACAGAATAATCCAAAATGACTGCTTGATCCTTTCCACTCCCTCCTCAGGCCTAAAGTTCAGGCACCAATCACTGACCTCTGTGCTGAAGACCTGGTCATTCACTTCAAACAGAAAATTGATAGTAACAGTCAAAACATAATTTCTCAGTCTCCAAGTAATATCTGTCCTGTCCCCTCACACACATTCTCTAGTCTGCTCTCAGCACTTGACCCAACAACAGAAGAGGAATTATCCAGGCTTCTGCTTGCCCTACTACCTGCTTTAGTGACCCCATTCCCTCTGATCTGATCGAATCCATTTCCCCACATGTTATCTCTCACCTAACTGCAATTTTTAACCCCTCTTTTTTAGCTGGGACCTTTCCATCCTCCTTTAAACATGCTATCATAACCCCTTTACTAAAAAAAAAAGTCACTCGGAACTTGTCCTGTGTTGCTAACTACCAACCAGTCTCTAACCTGCTCCTCATCTCTAAACTCTTGGAACACGTAGGGTGACCTGTATGAACGGGGGCCCATTCGCTCTATTTTTAACCAGGTGCACTCCAATCTCAGGCACATTATAGAGCGCCTGTGGCACGCTGGAGGCGTGTCGCTCTACAACCGTACGAAACTACTTTCTCGCCTTGATTACTCTAACTCTTTGCTTATCGATTTCCCTTTCTGCAAACTCTCCCCTCTCTAATAAGACCTAAATGCAGCAGTCAGGCTCATCTTTCTTTCCAGTCGCTATACTGATGCCTCTACCCTGTGTCTGTCACTGCACTGGTTGCCCATTCAGCACATAATACAGCAAAAACTAATCACTTTCGCCCATAATGCTTTCCACAGTGCTGTTCCCCCTCCATCTCCTCCCTCATCTCATTGATGTCTTTTCCAGGCAGATGCCTCACCTGCTCAGTGACTACAGGAACTTGGCACGTCGGTGTTGAGGCCCGGACCTGTCAAATTGGTGCAAGAGCCGTTATACAGCTTTCATGCCACCCACTCCGCTGTATCTCCTAGGCCTAAAGAGGTCTTGGAAATCCCGGAGCAACATCCTAGTCCAGAAGAAGTGATGATATCACGCCACTCATGCCGGAAACTAGCTCCTAGAGCAAGGTCCTTGTTGGGGGCACAGGCAGAGCTGAGTATAATTTTTTTTTTTCATAAACAATCAGAGGAGGCATATTTACCTATCTGAGTCTGTAAACAGGGGGCATATCTACTTTCAGAGACCATATCTACCTACAGAAGGCTATATACAGGGGGAATACCTACCTTCCGGGGCTATATCTATTTACTGGAGGCTATATATACTATATATAAGGGCCATATCTACCTTCAGGGGCCATATCTACCTATAGGAGGCTACATACCTACATAGGCCATATCTGCCTACAGGGGACTGTTAACCTACAAGGGCCATATCTAGCTACAGGGACCATATCTTCATGCAGGAGACTGTGCACCTTCAGGTGTCATATCTACCTACAGAGAAATGTTTACCTACAGGGGAATGTTTACCTACAGGGACCATATCTACCTACTGGGGCCATCTTTACCTAAAGAGAGCTGTTTACCTACGGGGCCATATCTACCTACAGGGGCCATATCTACCTACAGGAGGCTATATACCTACAGGGACCATATCTACCTACAGGAGACTGTATTCGTACAGGTGGCTGTATACCTTCAGGGTGCTGTATGCCTACAGGGGACTGGATACCTACCTACCCACAGGGGACTGGATACCTACCTACTTACAGAGGGCTATCTACCTACAGAGGGCTATGTACCTGCCTACAGGGGAGAAATATATATACCTACAGGGTGCTGTATATCTATCTACAGGGGGCATATATACCTATCTACCTACAGAGGACTACTTTACCTTCCTACAGTGTGTCTATAAACCTTCCTACTGGAGGTCCATACCTACCTTCTTAATGGTGGGCAACATTACTACCTACTTATTTACTCCTGTGAGTCCCTGCATGTCAGGGGTTATTTTGCTTATGTGTTGGTTCAGTGCTGTAGTCAATATGGTGGTAGTGAACTGAGTTGTTCTCTGACCACTATGCATGACAGTGTTGTAGGTTATGTGTTAATGTATATATTTATTCCTGTTAGTGATTGTGTTGGTTGGTGTGCCCAGTGAAAAGTTATGCCCAGGGACTCATACTGTTGTTAAGAGGACCCTGCCTCACCTCCGTCTATCACCTGTTCTGCTGATGATCTTCAACTAAATGCCTCAATCAACCGAACCTCCCCTGCTCCCCTCCAAGACTTTGCACATGCTAGACCATTTCTCAGGAACACAGGCTCGGACTGGCCCAAAATGAAACAGGGGAAGTCCCCAGTAGGTCCCTGAGCATAGCAGACCTGGATTTTCTTTTAAACTGCATAAACATCCTTGGAAGAGGCAGAGAGAAAGAGACAAAAAGCAAGAGGTAGAGTATAGCAGACATGTACAGCAGATGTAGGGTGTGCCCCCAGAATAAATTCCACTGACAGGCCCAAGAACCAACTCCACAGGTGGACCTCCAGAATGAAATTCCTCTGGTGAGCCCTAGGAATCTCAGTTCTAAACTGCTGGAACATGCTACCCCATATGAACAGGCTTACTCATAACTCTCATAGTTTTAAGTGCAACCTGAGAATACATCTTCTCAGCTTTCAGTCACACACATTTCTGATACTCCTTGCACTTGGGCACTCACAGGCACTTATCTGTATATATATGTACTGTCTGGGTGGCAGGCTCATTAACTTTTATGTATACTACCCTTTATTTATGAAACATGGCTGGACCATTGTGTAAACCAAGCATTTCTCACCTTTCGTCTCACCCCTATTTCAACATAGATTGCAAGCTCTTGGGAGCAGGGCCCTCACACCAAGGGCCACATGTATGAAAACTGTCTAGGTCTAAAACTCCCTTTGTTGCCCATAGCAACCAATCAGAGCTCCCCTCTAATTTTTTCAGAGCACTATATAAAATGAAAGCGGCACTGGTTACCATGGGCAACAAAGTGAGTTTTAGACCAAAACATTTTTCATACATGTGGTCCAATGTGTCTGATTTGTTAGTAGTTTTTTTGTCTGTACTTTTACCCTTTAAATTGTAAAGCGCTGCAGAATATGTTGGCGCTATAAAAATAAATTTGATTATTATTATTATTATATTATTATTATTATTTGTGTTTAAATGTGCTTTTTGTTTAGATCATTTTATATGTTGTCATACATGTATACATACTGTACATATTTGGTGACTATAGAACCTGAAATTTGACTATGAGCATTCTGTCTGACTGTAAATGCTATGGGGAAGGTATTCAGCACAAGTTGGTCCTGTATACATACAAGCTTTATGCAGCACTAGGGGTCACAGCAGGAGAAGAGTGTAAGAGGCCAGGGTCTTCATGTGTATGCAACAGAAAGCAACATTGTCAGAAAGGAAAAAAGCAGCAGCATGGAGGAGAGCAGTGACAACCATAGTGGTGAGATATTGTGACAGCACTATTCCTTTATGTACCTCTTCCTTTGCTTGGAGAAGAGATTACACTTGCACATAAAGCTTAAGAATTGATGTTCTCCACTAGCTACTAAGACTTTCTCGAAAGCTAACCCCCTGCATTCTACACTTTACACTACACTGCATAAAACACTTTACCCCTGGAGAGACAATTCTTCATATCCCACCAAATTCAAAACCAGTCCATGACAATGGACTTCCCAGCAGGAACTTCCGAAAATAAGGAATAATGAAGAGGCACCTGGAGATGTTGTCTGTAAATGATCAAAAATGGCAAAGGTCTACTGGATAATTTATTATTGTTGGACAAGCCAGTCCTTGGAAATAAACTTGTCTAATTCTCCTGTTGACAGAAAACAAGGTTGTTCTCCAGAATTTGATTGACTAGCTCAAATTTTCCATTGATTTGTAGGTGACAATCCAAAGAGAGATACAGTTTGACTTCACATGGTCTGCAAAGTGGCCACTTGAATCTTAATTTAAATTAAACTCTGCCAGTGGCTTGTCTGCATTGTGGTGTAAATTGTTTTTTAACCAGCTTATGCATTAGTCAAAGTGCAAGTATAGTATAAAGCAGCCAACCCCTTATGAATAAGTATGTAAGTGGCTGTTCATTAATATTTTGCACTTATGTAACCTCTCCCATGTAGCACTGAGGCTGCTTTGCCTCCTTCAGGAAATATATTTTTTACCTGCCTCTGAAGCTGTAAGTACCACCTTCTTCTGTGATTTGGAGTACATTTGATCCCTTTCTTGGTCAATGCAGTAATAGGTGACATTAAAATTCAAAATAGAAAATTAACTTTTAGTTATAGTTTTTTGAAGAATTGTTGAATAACAGCTGCAGTACCATGAAAAGCTTTTCTGGATTCATTTGAAGACCTTGGACACAGATTATGTATCCCAAGAAAGGTTGATGAGGACTTTATAAACAGACATTTCCCAAGTTTTGAGGTTGACTCTTCTAAAAAAAATTCAGAAGAGAATGGGCTTTAATGGGCTTCAAAGTCTAGAGGAAACAACATGATGTCATTGATATGGACCACTACCAACTAACAAGGAGGTTGTAGTATACAGGAGTTGATGGTATGGTATACTACTAAAGGGTTAAAAGGTTTAATAAGATTTAATAATGTGAATTGCTATTTGAACTGTTTTTCTATTATCACTGCACTAAGAATGTTCTAGAAGAGTGAAGAAATCAGGCAATACCTTTTAGAGGTTAACTGAGAATATTTGATGGTAAGCTTTCGAGAGTACTAGCTCTCTTCGTCAGACATGATGTTATATAAGAAACTGAAAATTCACAAAATTCAATATAAGTGGAGAAGTCATTTACAATAGGTCAAGAAATAAACAATCTGGAAACTTGTGAGGCGTGATGGAGGGATCAGTAATTCTTGCTCTTATCTGCTTGCTATCAGGTGCGATTTGTGACTCTCACAGTTCATATGTAGTATGACATGAAACTGGAATGAATATTAATTTTACATTTTTGCATTAACCTATATTCCCATTCCTTTCTCTTCCTCTGTGTCTTAAAATATCCCATTAAGACCACAACCTGTAAATCTTCAATAGAGTGGTCTTCTCTGGAGAAATATGCAGTCACTGGGAGATCTGTTCTACTATTGTTAATAACGAATCTGTGTGAATTCATGCGCTGACTGAGTCTCTGCCTTGTTTCCCCCACATAGAGGCCTGTTTTGGGACGTTGCACACGCATAATGAGATACACCACTTTGGTTCTAAAATGTTCTAGAGTTAACCTCTTTTTCACCCCTGTGTGCAGCCAGTACCTTTTGAGCATGCCTGGGAGTCATGTCCAGGTGTGATGTGTTGTTGAAATGTAACCATTTGCAGCTACTCAAGGCCTTGGCAGGAGTATCCATGACAATGCAGGGTGGGGTCAGATTAGAAAAGTTATAAAAGATAGGTGCAATTATTATTCTGGGGTTTTCCTTTTGCTTTTCCTGGGAGCTTGTTTTTTTTCCAGGGTTCCCCCTCCTTGGGGAGCTGGCCCCTTTCCCCCATGGAGGTGGTCTCTCTAAGGGGGGCAGTGTTGCATGGTACCCCTTCACCGGCCCGGGACTGAGCGTCGGGGATGGGGGAATCCCCCGGTGGGCCCCCCCGACCGTGGGGGCCCCGGGGAGGCAGTGCGCGCCCCCCGGGGCCCGGCCGCGCCCCCCTCTTTTACGCCCGGGGACCTGCGTCCCGACCCCCCAGAGCCCCCGGGGAGTTTGGGGACTCATGTCCCGACCCCCGGGGCTCCCGGGAACTCCCTGGCGGGGAAAGGCCCCCGGCCCCATTTCTGACTTAGGGGGCCCGGTGACGTCACTTCACCACCCGCCTATGCGGGCGCCAGTAGGGGCCCGGCCGGGACTCAAGTAGCGGGGCCTGCCAGAGGGGAGCCGAGCCAGTAAGTGGTGGTTTTTTTTTTTTTTTTTTTTTAAACTATCAAAGGGGGGCCCCCGGGCTACTAAAGGGGGCCCCTGACTACTATGGCGGGCCCTGGCTACAAGGGGGCCCGGGATCAAAGGGGGGGGTCCTGGCTACTATGGGGGCCCTGGTACAAAGGGGGCCCCGGTACTAGGGGGGCCCTGGCTACTATGGGGGCCCTGGCTACTAAGGGGGGCCCTGCTACAAAGGGGGGCCCCTGTTTCTAAGGGGGGCCCTGACTCAAAGGGGGCCCTGGCTAATGGGGGCCCCTGACTACAAAGGGGGGGCCCTGGCCACGATGGGGGGCCCTGGCTATTAAGGGGGGCCCCGACAAAAACTATGGGGGGCCCGGGGCTACTAGGGGGGCCCCGGCTACTAAGGGGGGGCCCTTGGTTACTAGGGGGGCCCTGGCTACAAAAGGGGGCCCTGACTACTAAGGGGGGGCCCTGCCTAATGGGGGCCCGGCTACATGGGGGCCCTGGTACAAGGGGGGGCCCCTGACTACTATAGGGGGCCCTTACTAAAAGGGGGCCCGGCTACAAAGGGGGGCCCGGCACAGGGGGGCCCTGGCACTAAGGGGGGCCCTGCTACTTGGGGGCCCTGGCTATAATGGGGCCCAGGCTACTATGGGGGGCCCGGGCTACAAGGGGGGGGCCCTGGTACTAGGGGGGGGCCCTGGCTACAAAAGGGGCCCCCTGATAATGGGGCCCCCTGGCAATATAGGTGGCCCCCGGGCTACTAATGGGGGCCCGGCTACTAAGGGGGCCCTGGCTACTAAGGGGGGCCGGGCTACTTGGGGGGCCCGGGCACTAAGGGGGCCCCTGAACTAAGGGGGCCCCTGCCCTACTAAGGGGGCCCTGGCTACTAGGGGGGGCCTGGTACTATGGGGGTCCCTGGTACTATGGGGGCCCCTGACTTCTAAGGGGGCCCATGGCTACAAAGGGGGGCCCCTGGCTAAAAGGGGGGGCCCCCTGGCTACTATTGTGGGCCCGGGCTACTATTGGGGCCCCTGGGCTACTATGGGGGGCCCGGTTTACTATGGGGGGCCCTGATAAAAGGGGGGGGCCCCCGGCGCTATGGGGGGCCGGTACTATGGGGGGCCCCGGGCTATAAGGGGGGCCCTGGCTACTTTTGGGGGGGCCCCTGAATACTAAGGGGGGCCCGGGATACAAAGGGGGCCCTAACTATATGGGGGCCCCGGGAAACAGGGGGGGCCCGGGGCACTAGGGGGGCCCTGGCTACATAGGGGGGCCCCTACTACTAGGGGGGGGCCCTGGTTACTAGGGGGGCCCCTGACTACTAGGGGGGGCCCCTACTACTAGGGGGGTCCTGGCTACATGGGGGGCGCTGGATACCGGGGGGGCCCCTGGTTACTATGGGGGGCCCTGGCTACTAAGGGGGCCAGGGGCTACTAGGGGGCCCCTGGCTACTATGGGGGGCGCTGGCTACATGCGGGGCGGTACATGGGGGGCCCCCTGGCTACTATGGGGGGCCCTGGCTACTATGGGGGGCCCTGGCTACTATGAGGGGCCCTGGCTACTAAGGGGGCCCCTGACTTCTAAGGGGGCCCCTGGCACTAAGGGGCCCCTGGTATATGGGGGGCCCGGGCCCCACTATGGTGGGCCCTGGTACTTTTTGGGGGCCCTGGCTACTATGGGGGCCCTGGCTATATGGGGGCCCCCTGGCTACTAAGGGGCCCCGGCACTATGGGAGCCCCTGGCTACAAAGGGGGCCCCTGGCACTATTGGGGCCCCCCTGACTATAAGGGGGGGCCCTGGCAACTAAGGGGGGCCCTAACTAATATGGGGCGCCCTGGCTACTATGGGGGGCCCGGGCTACTATGGGGGGCCCGGGCTTATTTGGGGGCCCCTGACTATAGGGGGGGCCCTGGCTACTAGGGGGGCCCCTGACACAGGGGGGGCCCCTGACTAATGGGGGCCCGGGCTACTAGGGGGGCGCTGGCATTTGGGGGGGGGCCCCGGTTACTATGGGGGGCCCTGGCTACTAAGGGGGCCCATGGCTACTAGGGGGGGCCCCCTTTGGCTACTATGGGGGGGCGTCTACTTATTTGGGGGGCGCTGGCTAAAAGGGGGGGCCCGGCTACAAAGGGGGGGCCCCCGGCACTAGGGGGGGCCCTGGTACAGGGGGGGCCCCCGGCTATTTTGGGGGCCCCGACTTCTAAGGGGGCCCCTGGCTACAAAGGGGGGCCCCGGCTATAAGGGGGGCCGGTGCTACTAGGGGGGCCCTGGTACTAGGGGGGGCCCTGGCTACTATGGGGGGCCCTGGCTATTGGGGGGCCCCCTGGCTATATGGGGGGCCCCGGGCTTCCTATGGGGGCCCTGCTACAAAGGGGGGGCCCTGGCTACTTTTGGGGCCCCTGACACAAAGGGGTGGCCCTTTTTTATAAGGGGGCCCTAACTACTATGGGGGCCCCCGGCATAGGGGGGGCCCTGGCTACTAGGGGAGCCTGGCTACTATGGGGGGCCCCCCTGACTACTTGGGGGCCCGGGTACTAGGGGGGGGCCCCTGACAACTATGGGGGGCCCCTACTACTAGGGGGGACCCTGGCACTATGGGGGGCCCCTGGCTATCGGGGGGCCCCGGTTACTATGGGGGGCCCTGGCTACTAAGGGGGGGCCATGGCTACTAGGGGGGGCCCGGGTACTATGGGGGTCGCGGGGTACAGGGGGGCGCTGGACTATGGGGGGCCCTGGCACTAAGGGGGGCCCTGGCACTATGGGGGGCCTGAACTAATGGGGGCCCTGACTACTAATGGGGGCCCTGACTAAAAAGGGGGCCCTTTCTACTTTTGGGGGCCCGGGCTACATTGGGGGCCCTGATTTCTTTTGGGGGGCCCCCTGGCAAACATTGAGGGATTTTGGGCCACTAAAGGGGGGCCCGGGCCACTAAGGGAGCCCTGGCTATAAAGGGGGCCCTACTACTAAAGGGGGCCCCTGACTACATAAAGGTGCCCCTGGCTACATAAAGGGGCCCTGGCTAAAAAGGGGGCCCTGGTACCTAAAGGGGAGCCCTGACTACATAAAGGGGTCCCTGACTACAAGGGGGCCCGGGCTACATAAAGGGGGCCCCTGACTACCTAAGGGGGGCCCGACAAAACTAACGGACCCCGCTCCCTAAAGGGGCCCTATACCTACACATAGCTAAAGGGGGCCCTGATACCTAACACGCTAAAGGGGGGCCCTGACTTCTGCACCTACTAAAGGGGGTCGACTTATGCACCCTAGCTAAAGGAGGCCCCCAAACTACCGTATACCCCCCTCAAAGAGACCTTAACTGCCTTAACTCCCTAAAAGAAACCCCTAACTCCCTGAATACTACCTAAAGGACCCTTAATACCTGTTCTATCTAAAAAGACCCCTTAAACTCCTGTAACTCACAAAAGAGACCCTAACTGCCTGTATACTACCTAAAGGAGGCCTTAACTGCCCTGAAAACTCCTAAAGGGGGCCCCTAACTGCCTTATACTACCTAATGGGATTTCCTAACTGCCTGTAACTCCGCATTATCTCCAGGGGGGTTAGTCCTTTCCCCACCCCCAACCCCTTTAGGGACTAGGCCTCAAATTATGGCTTTACCCGCTCCCCACCCCTGGGCAGTTTTGTATAAAGGGGGAACAGGTAAAGAGAGCTGGAAAATTGAGGTTCTAAGATATTTGGTGTAAATTCGCAGGGATGAGTTGTGGCCGGACAAATCATATGGGGGTGTGGAACGGAAGCAGAAAAAAAGGGGGAAAAAGAACGACTCGTGAGAGAAGAGAACGCTCCTCAAAGGAGTCTCCCTGAGTCCCCCGGGTTAAGGGGTTATGTTATTCTATTTGGATCAGTGGTATCACTTAATGGGACCGAGCTGGTGTCTGACCCTATGTGGTCTTATATGGAGGTGTTGTAGGTTATTCGGCGCGGTTTATATGCCCGAGTACATGTTCCCCGACTGTAAAAGTGAGGAACACCTTCCCTGTTTAAGGAGCTACCTTCTCTTTTTGCTGGTGTTTTTTTTAGAAGGTGGGGGAGGTGTTGACCAAAGGGGAAAAGGGGAGGGGAAAAAATTGTTGTGGGTGTAGGGGGTATTGTATGTGGGGGGTAGGGGGATATTTTATGTGGGTGGAGGGGTATTTATGTGGGTGGAGGGGGTATTTTATGGGGGGTGGAGGGGGGGATTGTATGGGGGTGGGGGAGATATTTATGTGGGTGGGGGGGGGATATTTATGTGGTGGAGGGGAAAATTGATGTGGGGGGGGAGGGAATATTGTATGTGGGTGGAGGGGATATGTATTGGGTGGGGGGGGGATATTGTTGTGGGTGGGGGGGGATATTGTATTGGGTGGAGGGGGGATTTGTATTTGGGGTGGAGGGGACATTTATGTGGATGGGGGGGGGATATGTAAAGTGGGGGGGGGGGATATGGATGGAGCACTTAGCCTGTGTCTATGAAATGTAGAGACATATTTGAGATAGACAATATTTGACTCATTTGCTATTTTACCCACACAATACATTCTGTTTTGCCAAACTGTATTATTGGAAAAATGGGCGCATTTAGTCCGAGAGGGGGGTAAAATTTTTTTACAGTAGGGTGGGCCCCCCAAGATCAACTCCCCTGTGGTCCCCAGACCCCCCAGTCCGACACTGACCTTCAGGGTATCTGTGTGAACAACTGCAGAGTTCAGCTTTAACCCCTTATCTTCCCTGGCCATATGGGAGTGGGACAAAATGGAGTTAGCTCAGTGAGGGACTGTGTTTAGGAACATCATCACCCTGCCTCGGTCGGCGGAGTGGCTGCATCTAGAAAGTAGGAAATGTATAACTGAAGGATGTCCGCTGCCATGTGCTGTACCACTTTTTTCCCGGGGTTTTAAGTAAAAGGCCAAGTCATTTTTCACCGTTAACTTCTTGTCTCCTGCCTGCTCATTTCTGCACCTCGCATACCACCACACATGCGGACAGTCGAGGGAGAGATCACCAAAAGAGTGTCCCCCAGGGGAACAACTACCACCAACATCTCCAAAAGTGCAGACCCCCTTTTCACTGGTGCTGGGCGCCAGAGGAGTGTGAGAGCTGTGGTTGATGAGCCACCGTGACAAGGACCGGGTCCCAGGGGCCTGCGGCTGCCGCTTTACCCACCCCCCTTCTTTCCCCCTGCCTCTCTCTCGCCTCCGGTTCACCACAAATCAATATGTAGTCAGATGTAAGGGGCCCGGTAAATGCTTTGAAGGAGTAATGTGATTGATGTCAGGAATTAACCTGGGTCAGGAGCTAAGAAGAGAGAACACCTACGCACTCTCAAAAGCGTAATGTGGGTGGTTGTTCACTGGGGGCGTGGTACACAGAGAGAAATTCCACAAACAGTTCCGGTTATGAAGAACAACCTGGCTTTATTTTGGCAAATCCAGCAACAGTACTAATAATGTGCATAAAAAATACATCACATTATCCCCATCAGCCTCTTGTGGCTTCCAGGCTCTGCTTTAGTCCCCATTGACTGCAGACTATGTGTGTTCTAGTAAGCAGCAGCTTGCACCTGAGCAATGCTGGGCTAGGTGAAATACACATAACGGAAAGAGGCAGGAACAACTTGTCACTCTATCAACCTGCATGTTATTTCAAATAAATCCAGGCCCAGTGCATACATACCAAAATAGTCAGCAGACAAGATTTACTGAGAAAAAAAAAATTTTTGGGATTTTTCATCTCATCCCAGTATAGCAGCCTAGGGGAGATTTAGCAATGATTAACTTGACAGACAATGCACCATCTCAATCTTTTCAATACTTTTCACTGGTTTTGTTTGTGATCTAAGAAAATATAACACAGAAAGTTGTGATATCATTGTCAATCTAAAGCCTGTTACATCCCTATACCACCTCTAGGATCTTTCCAGCAACAGGCTTACATTAGGAACCTTGTTGCTCAGACAGTAAATGATGGGTGAAGGATTCTAACATACCCTGGGGCAACACGACATTTGCTGTAAAATAAGATGACCTTCCCCTGTGGTCCTTGAAGAGACCAGGAGCCAGCATACAAGCATTTTGTGCAGTACTAGAGGTCTCAGAAGGAGGAGAGCAGTGGTGGGCTGGGTGCCAAGTGAGGAGCCAGGGCTGCACATATATGCAAAAGACAGGAGAGCAGCAGAGGAGAGAGCAGTGGCGGAAAGTAACCATAACATGCAGAATGAATGATGTTCTAAGTGTTATTTTTGTATTTGAAGTTAGAAGTTTTAGACTATAACAGGCTCTAGGTAGGATTTTTTCAATGGAAAAAAATGTACAGTCCAACATTTTTGATCAATGGTTTCTTAAAGTGTTGGAACATATATATTTCGAATTACGTTGAACTAAAAATATAGCAATCTCATTAATGTCAAGTTTTAGAAAGCATTTTCCAATATCTTTTCAATTGCTCATTTTCATACGGACTGCAGGAGGTGCCCATTTGGAGCTACTAAAAAGAAAGAGCCATTTCAAGCAGATGTTCAAGGGCTTTTATGATCTAAAAACAAGAGTAAAATAAAATATGAAGGCAAATAAACCAAACGTATTATATGTAAGGTTTCATAAAAATCTGGAATTAAGATACGTTATTATTTCAGTTTATCATTTCCATAATCTGAGCCATGTAAAACTATTGCATGTTATGACCCAATAGCATACCAGCTGTTTTCTTGGTTTACAAAATGGCATTGCTCTTAGAGAAGAATATTATCAAGGAATTAATAAAATTAGGTTAGGGGTCCACAGATGGGAAAAGTTCAGTATATCTATATAAAAATACAAGGGTATTACTTTTCCCTTGTCGGGAACTTTGTAGGTATATGCTGAGGAATCAAAGGAGCCTTTTGGTTTTCATCCATTAACCCCCGTACTGGGATCAGTAGTTGGTTACAGGAAACCCCCAAGTCACTACCCTTAACATGGTCTCAGATAGCAACACATGATGTTAACTTACACAATATCATTGAGAAGATCATTGCTAGTATGTAAACCCATCAGCACCTTACTATCCTGATACCATGGTTTATACTGTTATATGCTTCTATACTGTTTTGCATTGTTAAACCCAGCTTAAATTGTTAACTAGAATATATTCTGTTTATTTGCACTTTCATCTGCACTGTGGGATGGGTAACACATAGCCAGTAAATACTGAAAAATTCGGAACCTTGCTATATATTGACTGAGAAGTGGGTAACTTACCACTTTGCTAGAAGATGCACAGTTGAGTTTTGAAGGATAAAACACAGACAGTGACCTTTGCACTGTCTAGAAAAGAAGCTAAGTCATTTCCAAAGGCCAGAATACAAGCTCTATACAAATGTATGAGAGACTGAAATTGTAACAATGTTGTTGTAAGGGTTTTGGTCTTCTCCACTACACCCTTCTCAATAGAAGATTCATAAATCATATAGAAACTGTTTAAAAGGCTAGCATTCAGACCTCTCAGATGTTTTGCAAATAGAGACCAGTGGTTAGCAGAATAGACTCTGTTATACTGCCTGTGGGACCAGAAGAGAATTTTGAAGATACTAAGGCAACGTTTCTGGCAGATTTGTCTAACAGGGAGGAAACTGTAAAAGCCACTCAGTGTCTTTCCTGTATTGTGTTTCATTTGAGTTCCTCCATTAAAGAAGTACGTTGGTTTACTGCAGACTCCTGACTCTCTGGACTTATTTTTCATTGGAGTACACCACGCCTCACCAACCAGTAACACATAGTGACACCTCAATGGTGTCCAGGGAATCCAGCGTGGAGTTCAGCTCACCTCAAATTCGGTCACTACAAGGGCAGACAGAGGTTAGGGGAGACAGCATGTAAGAAGACTAGCCAAGTAAAAACCAAATAATCTTAACCAACATATGACTTTTCAGCTCACTTAAAGTATGGAATCTATTGCTCAGGCATTGAGCAAAACAGGGGTGTCCCTTTAAATTTGATATGGCACATTGGTGGGGAACACTAAAAAGAAGTGTGTAATAGTCTTTTAAATAAAAAGGAGCCCACACAAATGCACTCTAAGATAGTGTATGAAGGAATTACCAGCAGCAGACAGAAGATCACGGCTGGAAAGAAGTTGTGAACTCTTGCTGTAAGGAAAAGCAAGAGCCTAACAATAGGATGTTTACCTACAAATACCTGCCAATCGTTTCACTGGGGCAAATCCTATAAACTGGCCAGCAAAAGTGTCAGAGTTTACATAAACTGTTTTAAGTGCCTATTTTTGGGATATATCTAAACAATTTCAGAGTGTTCCCATGTGGTTTTAAGCTAAAGGTCACAGCTTTTTAAATTGTTCGTTATTATGCCTACACAGCCTGACAATATCAACGCTTGCTGAGGACAGCAAAAGCTAATGACAGACATGCTGCTTCCAGCGCTGTGTCCCTATTCTGTAGGATGCTGTAGTTTTAGAGTATGTAATGCGCAAATCTTATTCATGAGCAGGTGTTAGCCCATCCCACCAAAGGCCAGTCCTGCCCACTTGTCAGTTATTCACATGTTTTACCTATTCAAAGTATAGTTTTCATTTTGAGGTGGGCGGGAAATGAAAAAACGACTCTTTTCTGACTCTTTTCTGGTCTGAAAACTGCAGATTTGAGCACTAAATACTCGCAAACTACAGCATCTTACAGAATAAGGGACACAGTGCAGGAAACAGCATTTCTGTCACTAGCTTGTGCTGTCCTCAGGAAAGGGGTCATAAACTATGTGACAGGTTTCCTTTAATAGAATACCCATTCAGCAGTCCACAAAGAATGGATTTTCTGCTGGACACTTTTATACACCGCCGGAATTCTGAAAAACCTAGAACATGTTAATTCTTCCGCCAAGTTTTTGGGCAGAAAATGTACATGTCAATGGTTGAGAGGAGCAGGAAAATCTGAAAACCGCGGATAGAACCGCCTCCCAAGACCACATAAAAGATGTCAAAATTCCGGCCGTATTCTTTAATCAGAATTCAGCCGGTATTTTCATACTGCCGTGTGGGCGTACCCTTATAGTTCTAATTAAAGATGCTTCAGAATGTTTACTTTTTGGATAATACAGGTACTTACTACAACAGACATATCAGAAAAGTTAGTCAGTACTTCCTAACAAAGTAGGATATTTTAACAGCTGCGAATTTGGTGTGACAACCAGGTGAATGCAGACAAACACAAAGATAAAACAGCCATCGGTGCCATTAGGGCAATATTGGCAGCACTCCTGTCAAGAGCCCTGTTCAAATTTTATAAAAGAGGGATCCACTGATATGGTGTAAATTAGTAACTGATAATGGGCAGCAGCCCAGATGCTTAAGCTGCCTGGGGCCCTGAAATTACTTATGGTTATATTTAACAGAATATATTTACTTTATTATCAATGTAGGTTTTATAGTGCAGAATTTTTTTTATCAAATTGTGTTAACCCACCTACCACAAAGAGGTAACCCTGGACTAAACAGTGTATGTGTGCAATAGTAGAATTATTCTTAGGCTTAGAATAGATAGGAGTTTATTTTATTTATACAATTTAAAAATAGCCTTGGACAGGTAAGAGGATTACGCGCCTAAGAAGGCAGTGATAACCACTCCACATGTACAATATGAAAGATGCTTTTCATTAGTTCTTAACAAAGTGAAATACATGGAAAGATACATATTTGTTGTTACTGAAATGCAAAAGCAATTGCACAAGAATGCAATAGGACTAAGACATGAGCAAACATGTAAAATGTTTAACATTTTATATTGCATTGCTGCAATATTTACCATATTTAGACATTTCAGGTTCTTGGCATTAATTTTAATTAAATTGCATAGGTCCAGCTGTCATGACTAAGAAAACATTACTTAGATAGATGCATTGTTTTTGGTCATGCATTCTTTCCATCTGTTAAAGGCTTTTTATTTCCCTCAGTACGGAATAAAGCTATTTCCTATCTATCCTGAGTTAACTTTGTAGGCCTATGCCCAAGACAGATTAAAGTCTTCTATCACATGGAGGCATTGCTTGATCAAAAGACCTCAGGTATATAAGTAAAGCAAATATAGGGGTAAAATGTAAAATATAAGTTTTAAAATAATAAAAATACTATGTTTGAACAATCTGTAGTACCAGCAGGCTTCTATTCAAACTTTGTAGTTGTTTGCTGACAGGTCCTCTTTAACAATAGGCAGCAAAGTGTAAAAAAAAGTCTGTATTTTTAATGTAGAAAAGGCATGTTCTAGGCTTTTTTTACATACATCCTGGAAACCTCATTACGTTATGTACTGTATATCACTGGTTCAATGTGAAAGATATTTACTATATATACAACAGGGTTGGATGATAGTTATCAGACACGCCTGGGTGAGAAGTCACATACTGTATTTTTCAGAATATAAGACGCACTTTTTTCCCCCCAAATTTGGAGGCTAAACAGGGGTGCGTCTTATAGACCGAATATACTCTCAGGCTGGCAGGAGACTGGAGTGCCGCGATGCTGCGGGAAGTCGGCGGCGGGATTTAAATGGTTAAACCCGATCGCTGGCTTTCCACAGAACCGCGGAACTCCAGTTGCCTGCCAGCCTGAGATTGTTCAGTCCAGGAGTCAAGCGCTTAGTGCCGGCAGCGAGCTTTCGGTGCAGGTCGTGAGCACTTACTGCGAGCGGCGGGCGCTTGGCGGCCACTGGGTGTTGGTGGAGGCCACTCGTTGTGGCCAGGGGCCTCTTGATTCTGGTGGCCTGCAGCTGCTTTGTGCGGGCAGGGTCCACTCGGTTCGGACGGCCCGCGGCCACTCTGTGCAGGCGCCGGCTGCTTGTTGCATGCAGCAGCCGCTCCGTGCAGGCGGCAGCCGCTGCTAGCAGTAGAGGTGGAGTCTGATCCATCCCTGCTCTTAACACCTCCGCCACCGCCAACTGTATGAGGAGCAGTGCTAAGCACCGCTCCTCCAACCGATCACCCCCACCGCAATGTAATTACAGGGGCGTGATCAGTTGCATTGGCAGCTGTAGCCTGACACAGGCTTCTACAGCTGCCATGTACATACACCTGTTAGAGGGTGTAATAGAAAATGAATGAGAAATTCTATGTGCAGCAGTACAACAGTACTGCTGTATATAGGACAAGGAAGTGTGCCCCCTAGTGGTCAAGTAACCTAGGGGGACTGAGTATTAAAGTAAAAAAAAGGTTAAAAAAATATTAAACGTTAAAATCCGCCTTTTGTCGTTTTATAAATAATACAATAAAAAAGTTACACATATTTGGTATTGCCTCTAAAACCTAGGTGAGTCTTATAGTCTGGTGCGTTTTATAGTCCAAAGAATACGGTAAGTATTGGTAAATATCAACAATACCAAGTGGATCAATCGAATGGAGATACACCACCAAATACCTGCTACATTTTTACATACTTGATTCTTTGTTTACATGGAGTTGAACAGAGCCAGAAGAGGTTACCCCACCACCTATCCCCTCTCTCTAAATATGAACACCTAATCGGTAAAATATCTTTAGTTAGCAATGCAGATGGATAAGGTATCAGAGTCGGTCAAGTTATAATTAGGACTTCTAGCTTCAGTATTTTGATGTTGGAAATATTTGGAAAGCACTTTTGAGAATTCAGAATTTCCCTCTCTATAATCTAGCCATGTGTTATTACCGTGTGAAGTAAATACTAAAGGTTCTCATTTAATTACTAAAAAATTGGGTTTGAAAATCATGAGGAAATGATGCATGAAGTATTATATAAATTTGAATAAAGTGGTCACTCAAGTTATAGCCTAAGGATACAATATTTTTACCATACAATGGTCTTTCCTGGGACATTGTATCTTGAAACCACACTCACCATACAATGTCACAGACACCTCTGATCTATGGCTTATGTGAGTGATGGAAGATCCAACCAATTATCATGGAGATGTGATTTGTAAAACATCTGTATTAGTGAAGTGCATGCAGTAATTGGCGGTCTAGTAGCCCCTCTCTACAGTATACTGCACGTGTTACAGGTCCTGCACTGCTCTTTACATGTGCCAGGATGAGCGGCTTCTTTGAGCACCAGGTAAGGGCTCCATTCTCTTCTTTTCTAGTTTATTGTGTATAACATGCATGACCCTAAAAATTCCTGCCCTAAAAATAGAAAGTGAATTCCAGATTCCAGCAGCTCTTCCTGGCAGTTCTATATAAGGACTTACTTTATCTGCATTAGTTTTCTGCTTTATTTTCTTTAATCTTCATTATGTATTATGCTTGGTGAGATTTTGGAGGTTTTAGGACCAATTGTCAGTTTTCCATACAGTTATAGTCTAAACACGCAATGTGTTTCACATACAGTATTTGTCCTGGAACCAATTAATATTGTATGTTGAGGGACCACTAAATTGCATCACTTTCCATTATAGAATTCAAAACTGAAAATAGTGAACAAAAAGCTTAAAATGCAGTTAACATTAGTTACCAGGCTGTTGCCGTGATCTAAATAAAATGACATAGGACCTATTTCGGGGTCAATTTTAGGTTCGTGGTAATATCAGTTTAAAAACCTTTGATCTAATCAAAGGCTGAGAATTTAACACTAACCAGTAGTATGACACAAAAAACATTCTGAGATCGACATACCCTTGCAAGGCCTCAGGTGCACTTCTAGAAATGAGGAAAATAGAGACAATTTTTGCACAGTTGACACAAATGCATAATGCAACTTCTCAAACCATTTTCTAAATGGAAAGCCCTTAATTTTTAAAATTCCTTTGTGCATTTTAGATGTATTTTATACCAGGTTGCTTAGCAACAGTATGTCTTGGCCCACAGTCTCCTGAGAGCTCCTAACAAAATTTCACTGTTCCATTAGCACAAAATTGCTCATTTTTAATTCAAATCTAAAAAAAATGTTATCTAGCATAACCAAAACATATAGTGGAATAAAAAGTGTAGATTTCCATTTTGTTTTTTTTTTTCTGTAATGTGAGCTTAAATTCAATGTAATAAGCAAGGTATGTGCAGCCATTGTCAATGATACTGATCTATGTAAATACCCATTCTAAATTCTTCATAACGTGTATGATGCAAGGCAATAATTTATCCTACATGCATACAAAAAACATTTTAGCATTGAGGTTTCACATATTTTTTTTTAAGGGAATATAACAATGAAGAAATGAAGTGGGCAAATTGAGGATTTGTTACATTCAACAGAGGGTGCTTTTGGGTTCTCAGTCCTTTTCCCTAATGTCTTGTGATATGCAGATGTTCGGGGAGTGCAAAAGGAAAATTTTGAATCTTCACACGCCATTTGGTGCTTCCTAAAAAAGGATCTTCCCTTTTTGAGACCATTGCCCCCCACCAACCAACAAACATCCTTGTCTGTACTACAAGGGAAACACCCCCAAAAAGGGGTATACGTGGGGTGAGGGGGCTTGGCTAAATACCCTTTGCTTTCCAAAGACCATGGGTCAAAAGCAAATTTAGGGTTTGTTACAACCAAAGAGGGCTCTTTGGGTTCTCAGCCTTTTCCTAAACCCTTTTATATGCAAATGCTTTTTGGAGTGCAAAAAGGGAATTTGAATCTTCCATGCCTATAAGGCGCTCTTAAGGGGGATCTTCCCTTTCTAGTGAGTGGGCTATAAAAAAAATGTGAATATTTGATAGAAAAGGCGAGTTATTAAAACATGTCTCATGTATAGCCTTAGAGCATGTGATATTCTACATCAGGGTGTCAATCTCATTTTCACCAAAGTCCACATCAACATTATAGTTGCCCTCAATGGGCCATTAGAATGCTTTGGAGGATGGTTAGAGTGCTTGAGTAAGGCTCCACAGCCAAGTCGTTTAGGTCCTTCTGAAAAAAGGTTGGAAGGACCAGTTCTTCTTGTGGCCCAGAATTTTTTCCATTTTTGCTCATTGTGTCTAAGATCTTGCCAGCCCCATAAAATAACATGACTGGCTGGATTTGGCCCATGGGTTTTGACTTTGACACATGTGTTCTACCATGTACATGTTTGATGCAGTGGATTTCATCATAGTTAAGCTATTCCCAAAATGATGCTTTTATGAATTTTTTTTAAAAGGGGTTCTAGAATTACAGTACATTGAAACATAATGGGGGACATGTATGAAAACTGTCTAAGACTTTCTATGTTGCCCATAGTAATGAATCAGAGCTTTCCTTTCACTTTTTCAGAACACTATATGAATTGAGAGAGGAGCTCTGATTGGTTGCTTAGGGGCAAAAAAGAAAGTCTTATCCAAGACAGTTTTCAAAAATGGCCCAAATGTGTTTTTATCCAAGAAACTTCAAAGCTCGCAGTGAAGTTTGCCTCTGTCCCCTTTTTGATTCCCCTCTTCCTCGTTACTTCTGCCCCCCCCCTCGCCAATCCCTTCACTGGCTTCCCCATTGCCCAGCAAATATTTAAATTTAGCAACCTTGCCTACAAGGCTCTCCAGCCCTCCCCCCTCCATACATCTTGCTCTAATCTCCAGTTATCTCCCATACCCCCCAACCCCGCTCCTCAAGGCCTTCTTCTCTGCTCTCCCCTTTTACTCCTCCCACAACCCTCTCCAAACTTTTCCCCCTGCCTCACCAACTCTGGAACTCACTGCCCAACACATCAACTCTCCCCCCCCTCCACCGCCTCAAAAAACAACCCGAAAAACCCCTCTCTTCGGTTGCCTACAAAACCCAAAAATAACCCGCTGGGACTACACATCACAACCATGTCTGCCCCCCCCTTGTCTCTTCCCACCTTCCTTTTAGAGTGTAAGCCCTCATGGGCAGGGACCTCTCTCCTTCTTACAGTTGTTAGTTAGTAAATTGTCAATTTTTGTACTTGTTTGACCTTTTGTTATGTATGAAACCGAATGTACAAGGCGCTCTGGAACCAAGGGGCTAAAAAATAATAATAATAAATTGCCTGATGGTCCTTTATTCTGGTCCGCTATGCTATGAAAGGTGTAATTATTATTAGCAATAACCTGTTAAAGGGGTTTTGCCACCATGTAATGTTGACGTGGGAACCTCCAAAATGGGTATTTAATCACTTTTCTAAATATATGTGATTACAAAAAGTGAAGACTCTGAGAGCTACAGCATTTCTCATCCCCCCTTAGTTACCTGAAAGCTTCCACTAGTCACAACCGAGGAGCTGACAGGCCGCGCTTGCATGAAACACTTCTTATCTGATGACAGGGAAAAAAAATTATGAGCTTTAAGGAACAGGAAGAAAGTGTAGTCTATGAGGCTGTGTCTTGCTTATTGAGAATCCACTGTTGTACTGTTATTATTTCACTTAAGTTTTGAGAAGCTCCCTTATTCCTCACTCCTTACTCACCCCCTCCCTCTCAGCCCTGCAGCTTTCATGTGTCAGCGTGATTTGTTGACATTCTCCCTGTGCTGATAAGGAGGTAAGGAACTTGAGTCCTGGCAAATCCCCTTTAAGTGTGAAGAAGGCACCACTTCCTATTTTCCTTTCATGTATTACTTGGGGTCTGGTGTAGTCTTCTCTTTCCCTGTGGAGAAAACAATAGAGCGATCCTTATGTAAGTACTTATAGTTTGCAATGAAACTATATAGAGGAAAGTAGCAGCGGAAGTAAAGTGAGATTAGTCTGCCTTGTCATACAGAAGTTTTCTCTCACATTTAGAGAAGGACAAATTTTGTATATGTAATTTTTAATTAATAGAAATGCTGAACTAGAAAAAAACAATTATCAAAAACTCTAAAAATAATAGTTTTCCAGGAACATTGGTTTTAACAAAAATACTCCTTTCTAATGGTAGTGCCCCTCTAAAGAGATCCTTGGGCAAGTCTTGTTGTTTCCCAATTCATACTCAAGCTCTAGTGAGCAGTGGCCATCTAACTCCCATAAAATGCATCAGTAGGTAAGTGTTTATGGCACATAGACAGATGGGGGGACATGTATGAAAACTAGGTCAAAGACTTTCTTTGTTGCCCATAGCAACCAATCAGAGCTTTTCTTTAATTTTTCAGAGCACTGTGTAAAATAAAAGGGGAATTCTGATTGGTTGCTATGGGCAACAAAGAAAATATTAGACCTAGTTTTCATACATGTGGCCCATGGTTCTGCTCTATGGTAGGTAACACCTGCAGATATCTGCAGTAGGATATCTTCCATATTTAGATTATAATTATAGTTCATAACAAAAATGCAGAAAGATCATTTTCTGATCTGTGTTAAATTCTATAAATAAAAATGCTCGGGCTTTTTCAGAGCCCTATATGAAATGAAAGGGGAGCTCTGATTGGTTGTGATGGGCAACAAAGAAAGTCTTAGGCTATGTTCACACGGCTTAAACTGGGACGTATTTCACCCCGTATTACGTCCCAGTCATTACGGTAATCCACAGTTCTCATAGAGAAGTATGGATTACATCTCCTCTCCCCGCTTGCACAATACGACGAGCGGGGAGATAAGTGACATGTCAATTACTAGCGGCGAATACGCGCCACTATAATGAATATCTATGGGGTCGGCAAGCTCCTGAACTCCGGCGTAATTGCAGGGCGTAAATATGCCCCACAATTACACCGTGTGAACATGGCCTTAGACCTAGACAGTTTTCATACATGTCCCTCTTAGTCTCATTCTATGCTATAGTTGGTCTTTGTACAGATGTGCAACTTAAAGCTAAGAGGATTACCTAGCAAAATGTTCAGTTTAATCAGAAGTTACTAAAACAGAGACTGTAGTCTTAAAATTAAAATGGGAGGACCCTTCTTTATTTCTTAGTGTGAAGGACCACATGGGATTGATCTGCCACCTTGGTATTTAGATGTTTTTGGCATGGTTTGACCTCCTCACACCATATGAGGTGTGCTGGAGCACTCTTTACCAGGTTTGAGCTGTTCACCTTGCATGTTATGTGGCTGGTTCCAAATTATAGGATCAGATAGCAGACAGACAGGGGCCAGATTGAAATAATGAAGACTGAATCAGCCCTCTCTCATTTACTACATTATTTAGTACTTATTGCAATATTTCAATATTGTGGATTGTCATTCAATTCAGGTTGGTTGGATCTGGTCTGTTTAATTCAATTGGTCACGTGATTCATGGACTATCCTGTTATTGTTTAGAGCTTTTTAAATGAGCTTTCACTATTTATTGATTTACATTACTATAATTGTTAATATTATTATTAGTATTTATAAATGTTTTACTATATCATGATTTGTATCACCTAATGAATATCAGTCTTATTTATCCTTGTTATCCTTATTACTAGTGCCTTTGTTTTTACGATAATCTCATTATGTTTGTATTTGGCAGCTATAATGTCATGGTCTTCTATATGGTAGCAATAATTCAGCTTAGTGAAAAAATGGAGCCAGATGAACTTCTTTATCTTCTTTGTCTTCTCCCCAGAATATATATTTTCATGTTGAAGTGACCCAATAATGTCTTCTTTTTTCCTTTTTTATTTATTTTGCTATTTGGTTCCTGAAGACCTTTTCAGAATGTGAGTTATTTCTTCGGCAATCAGACTTTCAGCTACTGCTTTTTTTATATACTGAATTCTGTTTTATATATTGTTATACTTTCTCTGTATTTAAATAATAATTTTTGTTCTTTTGTGTCTTAAAGGGAATGTGTCATTAAAAAAATTACTTATTGCTTAATTCACATTTTTATGTTAAACACATTTTTTAAACTTCTGCATACATAATCTCAGTGGTAAACATGTAGCAAAGATTAACTTAAAAGATAACTGTCCAAGGCCGCGATGCAATCCGTGTCCTGGCCGCAGCCATGTCTGTCCTCCTTTCCCCCACGTTTCTTTTCCCTGCTGGTTGTTTCTGTCCATGCGGGCCCCACAGAAAAGTGAAGGTTCCCCTTTCGGCGGAATCACCTGTTCTCCTGCTCTGGCGCTGGTGCTCGCCACTCTCTGTTTAAAAGGGGCCAATGCCCCAAAACCCCTTTCCTGTTTAAATTGCCCTTCCCCAAAATTGCCCTTCCAAAACCCATTCCCTTTGTGAGGAGTGTTTGCGAGTTGTTATGTGTTGCTGTATTACCGTGTACTTGACCTGTTCCTGAACAATATCCCCTCCTGTCCCAGCTGCCCCGGGCGCCACCCAAGCTATCACGTCGGGGGTAGTGCCGGTAGTTTCCCCCCACAGAAGATCATCCAAATTTTGGGCGGGATCGGGTAAAAACAGGGGGGACTACTTAGACTCCGTACCTGGCGTTGTTATTCCACCTCCGGCCTGACGTCGAAGTAGCCAGGATTCCCCCCATGGTGGGCCCCTCCCCATACTGCTGTGGGGCCCAAAAAAAGCCCAAGGATTGACCAGCTGAACCTGGAAACACAGGGTGGTAAGTTTTAATCTGAGTAGGTAAAATTTTGAAAGGGTTTTTTAAGGGATGCTGTACGGAGTATCTCCCCAAATTAATGTATAACTTGTCCAGCGGGTTTTTGAAGGTCGGGGCCTGAAAACTAATCTTATCAGCTTTTATGAGGGGTCAGTTCTGATGGGTCGGAGTGAGGATTGGTGTCTATATCTAATTTTCTATGCATTTGTTTTGGTGCCCCAAAAAAAGGTTTTTCAAAGAAAAATGAGAATGCTTGGACTGGGGAAAAGTTTGAAGCGGGTAAGTATGGTATGATAGAAATAAAGGGGGGGATTTATGGAAAATAGTCGAGGGGGTCCCTGTTACCGTAGGGTAAATAGGGATCAGTATTGGGCCTATATCTTTACTATATTAATTTAAAGTCTTAAATGGATTTACAGTAAATATCAGTATTGAACAGATAACGTCAACACAAAAAGAGGGCAAATTTTTTTTACAAATCTTTTGGTAATTGGAGGCCTGGGGAGAGAAAGGGCGGTGAGGTTAAAACAGATAAATGAAAAATTTTGCCATGGGGAAGAGAAACCATTCCATGTTTACTTATAAACAGAAAAACTTGGGTAACTGACATGAAGAAGGGCTTGGGGGAAACCCCGTGGACAATAAACTTAAATTTTAGCAGCAGTGTCAAGGGGACGGCCAAGTCAAACAGGATCACGGGGTGTAGTAAAAGGGGCTTGGATGCACATGATGAGAACATCATTCTACCATTATAAAAGTCACTGGTCAAACCACACATGGAATATTATGTACAGTTTTGGGCGCCAGTTCACAAGAAAGACATTGTAGAGCTTGAAAGGTTCAAAGGTGGGCAACAAAAAATAAAAGGACAGGTTGGCACTGCAAAAACCAAGAAAGATTAGCAAGATTAGGGTTATTTAGTTTGAGAAAAAAACGCCTTTCGGGGGACATAATTATAAATATGTATAAATATTTTAAAAAGGAATATAGAGATCTCTCCCAAGATCTATTTATACCCAGGACTGTCTCGAGAACAAGATGGCATCCTCTATGCCAAGAGGAAAGAACATTTCTGCATAACCATAGAAAGGGATTCTTTACTGTAACAGCAGTGAGACTGTGGAACTCTGCCAGAGGAACATGTTATGGTGAATTCACTAACAGCATTCAAAAAGGTTCTTGATGCATTTCTAGAGTGCAATAATATAACAAGTAATAGTGAATAGGACTCTGGAGGCGGGACATTGACCCAGGGATTTATTCTGATTGCCAGATTGGAGTCAGGAAGGAATTTTTTCCCTAAAATAAGGACAATTGGCTTCTACCCCATGGGGTTTTTTGCTTTTCTCTGGATCAATATTATAGGAAAATAGGCTGAACTTGATGGACTTGATCGGCTTTGCAAACTATGTAACTATGATGCAGAACCTTGCTTGCGACCATGGCTGCCTCCCCATCAGTGGCAACTCTGTTTCCAGATGTTCCTTTGACCTCGACTGGACCTACGCTGCACCTGTTGGTCCCACCACACTATGACGGCAACCCGAAGACATGCAAGGGCTTTCTCAGTCAATGCTCCTTTCACATGAAGATGATGGCCCACCAGTTCTCCACTAAACATGCCAAGGTAGCATTTGTGGTGAGTCTCCTATCCAGCGATGCCTTGGCCTGGGCTACTTCCCTCTGGGACCCTGGAGATCCCATGACAGCAAACATCCAAGCATTCCTGCAGGCGCTCCGGAATTTCTTGGAGGATCCCAGACGCACGTCTTCTGCTGCTGCAGCTCCGCTCCGCCTGCGTCAGGGTAATTCCATAGTGGGCCAATACGCGGTTCAGTTCCGCACGTTAGCTTCAGAACCTGAGTGGAATAATGAGGCTCTTGTTGCCATCTTCTGGCAGCACCTCACTAGGAGAAGTAAAGATGAACTGGCCGCTCGTGACTTGCCTTCTTCCCTGGACAAGCTTATCTGCTTAGTCACCCGACATATGATTCACTGAGCAACAACAAGAGCTCTGCCTGAAACACAAAACCACACAGCCACGCTGACATCCAGGCCTCTCACCAGTGTTCCAACGGCCTCCATTTCCTCCACCTATGGTTTCTACTGATGAACCCATGGGATAGAACCCATCTGATCATGGAAGAACGTATACATCATCGTCAGCAGCGCTTCTGCCTCTACTGTGGTGGTCCTGAGCACTTCATTAAGGACTGTCCACTGCGTCCAGGAAACTCATGCACCTAGGCTTCATGGGAGAGGTGTTCCTAGGTGTGAAAACCATCTCTCCTCGTCTGACCATCCTGGTTCTTCTTTAGCCCCCATCTGGTACCATGTTTCAAGCCTCAGCCTTCCTAGATTGCAGAGCTGCGGGAAATTTTGTGGACGCTTCTCTGGTGAAAAGTTTTGTCTTCCTGTGGTCGGACTGGACAATCCATTATTCATTTCGTCCATCAATGGAAAATACCTGCGGGATTCCATTTGGTTTCATACCAAGCCTCTGGTTCTCTAAGTGGGGGCCTTACATATAGAAGAAATGGTATTTCTTGTGTTGCCTCGTTCCTCCGCCAAGATTCTTCTGGGTCTCCCTTTGCTACAACGTCACCCTCCTGTTATTAACTGGCAAATGAGCAAGGTCACACGCTGGGGACAAGATTGCTATTCCTGCTGTCTTGTAGCCCCTCAAGCCCCTCTGCCGGTTCTTCCTCCACCATACCAGTATGCTGTTGTTTTCTGTGAGAAGCAAGCCAAGACACTTCTGCCTCATAGACCTTATGACTGTCCTATTAACCTTCTACCAGGCACGATGCCTCCTCGGGGTACAGTCTATCCACTGTCCATGCCTTAGACTCAGGTCATGTCAGCCTTAATTAAGGAGAACCTACAGAAAGGCTTCATCCGCAAGTCCTCTTCTCCAGCCAGCATGTAGTTCTTCATTGTGGAGAAAAAGAAGGGATCTCTCCGTCTCTGTATTGATTGTCGGGGACTTAATAAAATAACCATAGAAAAATGGGATCCCTTTCCACTCATCTCCGAGCTCTTCGACCAGCTTTGCAGAGCCAAGATTTTTAATAAGCTGAATTTGCAGGGTGCCTATAATGTCATTCGAATACGGGAAGACCGCTTTCAACACCTGCGATGGACACTTTGAATACTTGGTGATGCCATTCGGTTTATGCAATGAATCGGCCGTATCTCAAGATTTCGTCAGCGAGATCTTCTGAGATCTTCTTTATGCCTGTGTAGTGGTCTATCTTGATGATATTCTGATCTTTTCCTCGGACTTGCAGCCTCACCGAGCTTATGTAAGATTGGTTCTTAAATGGTCGTGAACCAATCATCTCTGCGCTAAACTGGAAAAAGGCCTCTTTGAGCAAACCAGCCTACCCTTCTTGGGATATACAGTATAGTTTCAGACAAAGCTCTCAGCGGTTCTTCAATGGCCCCGTCCATTAGGTCTCCAGGCAGTTCAATGCTTCCTGGGTTTTGCCAATTATTATCGGCAGTTTATTCCTCGGTTCTCCACCCTGGTGGTACCAATTGAGGCTCTTACTAAGAATGGCAACAATGCGAAACTCTGGTTGCCTGAGGTGGAAGATACCTTTGAGCGCATGAAAACCGCCTTTGCTTCAGCTTCTGTCTTGTCTTGTCCTGATCTGGAGAAGCCATTTTTCCTAGAAGTGGATGTGTCTTCCATGGAAGCTGGGGCTGTGCTTGTCAGGGCTAAGCGGTGCTCAGACTGCAGACAGGCTGCAACAGCTGATGTGCGCTCCCTCCCTGATACACTTGCTGCTGACAGCTCTGTGAGTGACAGACGCCCAGCCACTCCTGACAGGGGGCGAGTGCACCAGCCAATGGGAGGACCCAGAGGCCGCTCCAATCAGTTGCAGGGGCGGTATCCAGGAATCCCATTTAAACTCCACGAAAGCTGACTGCTGCGCCTGTGATATTCCTGGCTACCTTGTGTTTCTTGTTCTTTGTTTTGTTGTTTTGCTAACCAGTATACCTGACCTCGGCTTGTTCTACTGACTCCAGCTTGTATCCTGATTTTGTGCTTTGCTTCCGTTTGGCTTTTGACCTCGGCTTGTTTATGTTTATTTCTCTGGTTCTGATTTGTGGCTTTGGCGTACCTGTTTGATATTGACCCGGACTGTTTGACTATTCTTGCTTCTCACGGCCCCAGCACTTTAGCAGTGCAGGGACTGTTGCCCAGTTGCCGTCTGCCGCCTAGGGCAGCACGTCAAGTAGGCAGGGACAGTGGGCTGGGTTCTAGTTAGGGCTCACTGCACCTCCCTTGACGAGACATTATCACAGACCGAAACCGTTACTGCTCTTCCCTCACTATGGACCTCATCACAGCACTGGTAGAGCAGATGCAGGGGCTAACCCAGCTAGTCCAGGATCTGGCGCTAGGGTAGAACAACAGGAGGCTACCCCAAGTCAGAGGGTCCTTGCATTACCTTCCCCTCCTGTGGAACCCCCTATCCAGTTGCCTGACAGGTTTGCAGGTAACAGGAGGGCCTTTGTGGCATTTAGAGAGGGTTGTCGCCTGTATTTTAGGCTCCGCCCGCTTACCTCAGGGAATGAGGAACAAAGTGTGGGGATTGTTATGTCCTTACTGCAGGGTCCCCCCCCAGGATTTTCGTTACCGCATGACTCACCTGAACTGTCTTCTGTGGACAGGTTCTTTGCCGCTTTAGGGGTACTTTTTAATGACACAGATAGGGAAGCTGTGGCTGAGGCTCAGCTGACCACCTTGAGGCAGGGTGAGAAGACTGTGGAGGAGTTTTGCTCCGAATTTCGGCGCTAGTGCGTTCCGTCTGGATGGAACAATGCAGCTCTCAGATGCCAGTTTAGATTAGGGTTAGCTAACCATGTGAAGGATTTATTGGTGGCTTACCCTACCCCTGGTACTTTAGATGAGGCCATGGCACTGGCCGTTCGTCTGGACAGACGTTTTAGGGAGAGACGGCAGGAAAAGGTTCCCCCCCTGGTGGTCCACACCATGGTCACCCCTAAACCCGTTGTTTCCGACGTAAACCCAGAGGAGCCCATGCAAGTAGGGGCTTTTTCTGTCACTGCGGCTAGTGACCGTAGGATTACTCGTCGCATCCAGGGGTTGTGCTTCTACTGTGGAGAAGATGGACACAGAATTCGGGAATGCTCCAAACGGAAGACCAGGTCGGAAAAACTCCAACGCCTAGGTGGTCAGCAGGAGGATCACCTAGGCGAGCAGGTATTTCCTATTGTATCTAATAAGTTGCTGCTACCAGTTAAGATTTCATACTTGTCGCTGTCCGGTTCTGGGAGTGCGTATGTGAATTCTGGATCAGCTTCTAATTTTGTTGATGCGTCTTTCGCCAAACGTCTGGGCCTACCTTGTAGACCGTTATCTGACTCGCTGCAGGTAGTGGCTATTGACTCCACTCCACTAGCTCGGGGCGCAATACAATATTGTACCCCTGAGCTGGAGATGGTGGTAGGATCCATACATATTGAAAAGTGTATTCAATTCGTCATGGAGGGGCTGCCCACTGATGTGATGTTGGGGCTGACCTGGCTTCAGAAACATAATCCAGTGTTTGACTGGAATTCAGGGAAATTAGTCAGGTGGGGACAACGGTGTGTTGACAGATGTCTCCTTACCATGCTGGGCAATACTGATGTGCAGGCTAATGTTCTATCTGGAAGCGGTGGTGCCAGCGTTGAAGCCTATGCGGCATCTTGTGAAGTCGATGCTCGGGCTAAGGTTCCCAGAACTCGTCCTCCTGGTGAACTATGCCCTCCACCTGTACCTGAACGTCCGTATGTGGTTCAGGAGGTGGTTAACCTGGTGGCTTATCGGCTGAAATTACCCTCTTCTCTCTGTATACATAACGTGTCCCGTCGTGCACTTCGTAAGAGGTATATTCAGCCTGTGACTCCGCCCTCTAGGCCTCCTTCTCCAGTTCACATAGAGGGGGAGTTAGAACCCAGACCAGGGAAGGGTCCAGTGGCCCCTCCTAAAAGGGGGGGTACTGTCAGGGCTAAGCTGTGCTCAGACTGCAGACAGGCTGCAACAGCTGATGTGCGTTCCCTCCCTGATACACTTGCTGCTGACAGCTCTGTGAGTGACAGACGCCCAGCCACTCCTGACAGGGGGCGAGTTCACCAGCCAATGGGAGGTCCCAGAGGCCGCTCCAATCAGCTGCAGGGGCGGTATCCAGGAATCCCATTTAAACTCCACGTAAGCTGACTGCTGCGCCTGTGATATTCCTGGCTACCTTGTGTTTCTTGTTCTTTGTTTTGTTGTTTTGCTAACCAGTATACCTGACCTCGGCTTGTTCTCCTGACTCCGGCTTGTCTTCTAATTTTGTGCTTTGCTTCCGTTTGGCTTTTTACCTCGGCTTGTTTACGTTTATTCCTCTGGTTCTGATTTGTGGCTTTGGCGTTCCTATTTGATATTGACCTGGACTGTTTGACTATTCTTGCTTCTCACGGCCCCAGCACTTTATCAGCGCAGGGACTGTTGCCCAGTTGCCGTCTGCCGCCTAGGGCAGCACGTCAAGTAGGCAGGGACAGTGGACTGGGTTCCAGTTAGGGCTCACTGCACTTCCCTTGACGTGACAGTGCTATCACAGAAGACTTAGAATGGAAAAGCTATCACCTGTGGCTTCTTCTCCAAGACTTTCTCCCTGGCTGAAACTACACCATTGGAGACTGTGAGCTCCTGACTATAAAACTGGCACTAGAGAAGGGGCATCATTTACTAGAGGGGGCACGACATCCTGTTAATATCTACATGGACCACAAAAACCTGCTCTATTTCCAAACTGCACAGCACCTGAATCCCTGTCAAGCACATTGGTCGCTCTTCTTCTCCAGATTTAATTTCGTACTGAATTTTCATCCTGCTGAGAAGAATATTAAAGCCGATGCTCTGCCACATGCCTCCGATACTACAGTAACTGTCAACCAAAAAGACCGGACCGAGTAACAAAAAATAAACCAACCACACAGGTAAATGCTAACAGAATACTACAATGCCAAACAAAACTACATTTACCCAATAAAATAAATATTTCTTTATTGAAAGTAAAACAATACAAAAATAAACAATAGCGGTGCAAAAAAGTGCCAAAAGTGCTGCAGGTAAGTATATCCCGAATCAAAATAACTCAATTGCAAAAAAGATAATAAAAATGGTACACATGATTTGAAGTAATATATTCAAAAAATACAAATGCCCCAACAAGGTAACATAAATAATATATATATAATCAAACCAATGTATATAAATATCAAATTCAAAATAAAGCCATAATAATGGGATGATACAGACCAAATAGCACGCTGAAAAGACCCATTGCACGTTTCGCAGGAATGCTTCGTTCGTAAGACTCTCTTATTAAATGCTCAACACTATTGGTGGCCTACTCTCTCCCAGGAGGTCAAGGATTTTATGTCTGCCTGTTCTACCTGTGCTCGTAATAAGGCTCCATGTCAGAAACCTACTGGTCTAATACTACCTTGCCGATTCCTGAAAGGCCTTGAATACACATTTCCATATACTTTATCACTGACTTACCCCTTTCTGCTGCCTGTACGGTCATTTGGGTGGTCACCAACTGTTTCTCTAAAATGTCCTATTTTATTCCCCTCCCAATTCTGCCTTCTGCTCCTAAGCTTGCAACCCTTTTTTTCCAACTCATTTTCAGCATCACGGTTTACCTCTTCACATTGTGTCCGACCGTGCAGTACAGTTTGTATCTAAATTCTGGCGAGACCTCTGTTCACATCTCCAAATCAAGCTGGATTTTTCTTCGGCCTATTATCCACAGTGAAACGGTCAATTAGAGAGAGTAAATCAGGTACTCGGGACCTATCTCCATTTTCTCTCCTCCTGGCAAGATGATTGGGCCGAGCTTCTTCCGTGGGTGGAATTCTCTTATAATCACTTGGATTCGGAATCTGCAGGTGCATCGCCTTTTTTTTAATAATCTACAGTTGTCATCCTCAACCACCCGCTCCGGTGCTACTTGCCTCTGGTCTCCCTGCAGTGGACACCCAAGTTCACAATCTGTCCCACATCTGGCAAGAAACCCATCTGCTCCTCCAACAAGCAACCACCAGGATCAAATCAAGAGCAGACAGAAGTATACCAGCCTAGCTATAAAGCCTGGCTTTTCACAAGGTTCGTCAGACTGAAAATCACCAGTCTCAAGCCTTGTCCTATGTATTTAGGCCCATTGCCTATTCTGTGGCAAATAAATCCTGTCTGTTACAAGTTGTAGATTCCTCCCTCCATGCGCATCCCTAATGTGTTTCATGTCTCATTGTTAAAGCCAGTGGTACTTAACAATTATTCTGAAAGTTCATTGGCTCCTCCTGCTGAGGTATGTGGAGAATACCTATGAAATTCAGGAGATTCTGGCCATGAAGCGCCTCAGAGGGGAGACATAATACCTTATCAAATGGAAGGAGTTCAGGCCAGAAGAGAGATCTTGGGAACCACTTGAGAACATCAACACTCCTGAACTCCTTTGCAAGTTTCATCTACAGTGTAACCATAAGAAGAGGGAGTGTAAGCGTAAGTGTAAGCGGAGGGAGGGTACTGTCACGGATCCGTGTTCTGGTCGGCAACCGTGTCCGTCCTCCTTCCCCGGAAGTCTCCTTCTGCCTGAATGGCTGGCGCTGTGGTCCATGCCCTGGACCACAGATGAACTTGTGCACGGATTTCCCATTCTGGCCGGAACTCACCTGCCATCACTCCTGCTCTGTCCCCTGCTGTAGCTTGGCGTGCACACTCATTTCCTAGGGCGTGCGTGTGCCGGTTCTTTTGGATTTGTAGGGTAAGTGTGCCCTTAACATCCAATAGAATTCTGCCTTCCCGATTATAAGTGATCCTCTCTCTACTTGCCCTGCCACTTCATTGACGTTTGTGAGGAACTCGTTTGTGAGTTGTTACGTGTTGCTGTACCAGACCTTTTGGGCAGACAAGCAAGGCCAAAATTCACATCTTGAGACTTTTAGAAATAAGAAACATTAACTCGAAAGTACACAAACAGCCTGTGGGAGCTTACGACCGATTTGCAAAAGAAATAAGAAACTGGCGCTACATCCTTCGCCAATATGGAGCTGCTGGTGCGAGATCAATTTCTGCTGGGCTTGAAAGTCAGTCACTGCGTGTTAAGCTGGATCCCCATCTGACTTTCCAGAAAGTGCTAAAGGAGATGATCACATTGCAGAAGGAGGAGGTGGAAGCGACCTCTATTATGCTGCCAGTCGAGGTGGTGCCGGTCCAAGAAAGCACATTGGAATAAATAATTAGTAAATAATTAGTTCTCCTGAGGAAGCACTGAAGGAGCTTCAAGGGACATTGTTGACTACAGGTGGTAGGCTGAAACATCATACCCAGGTGAGTGCTAGGGGCAGATTCAACCGAGGCTGGGAACCTACACGAATGAGAGATACCAGTGATCAAGAACTGCCCCCAACAGGATAGTGACTCTAACACAGGGGATTAAACTAAATCCACCTGCAGCTTTGGGATGAACCACAGGAGGAAACACCAAGTTGTGCCCCCTGCTAGAGGCTAAGGACTTAGTTGGGGAGAGTTCAGTGGTTTAAGCTAAGTTTAATGGGGTGGAATAGGCTTGTTTATTAGATATAAGCTCACAAGTTACCACCCTTACTAGGGTGGCATTTGAAATACACTCTCCACCTACTTTGTTTAAAGATAGCAGATGCTGGGGGAGTTTAAAAGCTGGCAATAACCTTAGGGGACAATTTGTGAAAGGAAAAGGCATGGTGGTGGTACAGAGTACTATGTACTCACAAGTACCAGGGATTCTAGGTATGAATGTGATACAAGCCCTTGACGTACTGATGGCTCTTAAGCTTAGGCCAAAGCACTGGAGGAATGTCCCTGATGATAATCCCACCAAGCTCTGCAGCGAGCTTTTCGACAGTGCCAGATAAAAGCCATGCTGGAAGGGGTCACTGGGTGGCTGTGCAGCATTAAAATACCCCATTTCCAACCAGTAAGTGTGCAGGTGAGACACGAGTTGCTGTTCTCACTACCCATAGGTACATGTAGAAAGCTGTAGGGTACTACAGTAGTGGTGGAACCTGTCCTCCAGATGGAAGGGCGTTCCCTGTGTGACATACAGGGTGGCCGAGTTCTGGTTCGTGTCATGAATATGAATGACCACAGTAGTGACCCTGTGACAGGTGAGTACATAGTAGTGACCCTGTGACAGGTGAGGGCAGAGAGCCCCTCTCCTCAGTTGAGAGTGTCATGAGCGAAGTGTTCACAGAAGGGGCTAAGTTGACTATGGAGAAAAGGGCCAAATTGTCTTCGGTTCTGGCGGCCCATATGAGGGCTTTCTCCCATCAGAAAGTGGACTTTGGCCATACTCAGACTTTAGAGCACAAGATGCCAACTGGGGACACCCCTACAATTCAGCAGCATTATCAACAGATTCCTCCAGCGCTAGATCAAGAGGTTAAGAACATGCTAAAGCAAATGCAGGAGCAACAGGTGATTTAACTCTCTGGTTCTGTGTGGATTATAGGCGTCTTAACACTAACATGGTGAGAGATCCTTACTCATTTCCCAGACTCGAAGACTCTCTGGTAGCTCGATTTTTCTCTATGCTGGATCTGGCTAGCGGTTACTGGCAGGTGCCTATAGCTGAGAAAGACTGAGAGAAGATGGCCTTCGTTACCCCGATGGGACTGTTTGAACTTCTACATATGCTTTTGGTCTACATAATGCACCAGACACATTTCAGAGACTGATGGAGCTGTGCCTGGGAGATTTGAATATGAATGCCTGTTCATTTATCTGGATGATATAATTTGGCAGGGGGATGACCCTCAGATATGAAGAGTACAGGACTGGCTCCAGATGAGTCGATGTCCCATGCCTGAGGAGCAGAATGTCCTTTCGCCAGACAGGAAGAAACTCAGGCAGCCGAGAGAACGACTGGCTGTCCGAGAGGGGTTACTCTACATGCGGGTGCAACTGTCCTCGGAAAATGACACTACCTGGGAGGTGGTAGTACCATTCAAAGAGATGGAGGGCTTAATACAGTGGATGCACGAAAAGAAAGGACACTTCGGCCATGCTAAGACCTTTGAGTGGCTCCAGAGATACTATTTCCACCCCAGCATGAGGAAAATGACCGAGGGCGTGTGTAACAGATGCCAGAATTATGGACTAGCATGAGCCATGGAACAGCAGGCGATGGTGAAGAGCATCCAGTCGTTTTGTCCACTCCAGTCAGTCATGATGGACTATTTTACTGTGGAGGAATCTATGCTGGGGTTCAAATATTTATTCCTCATGATTGATCCCTTCACCAAGTTTGCAGTTGCTCTTCTGACAAAGGACCAAACAGCAGAGACTCCCGCCTTGTCCTTGTGGAGAAACTTCATTCAACTGCATTCTGATCAGGGGGCCTGCTCAAGGGTAAGTTGATTGCGGAACTATGTCGCCTATATCAGATCTGAAAAACATGGACCAGTTCTTTTCACCCCCAAGGGAAAGGCATTTATGAGCGCATGATCCGAACCCTGAAACAAATGTTACAGGCTCTAGAAGAGAAAAAAGAGAAAGATGGGTGGTCTATGTGGCTGAGTTGGTGTGAGTCTTAAAAAATATGATACACTCGGCCACGGGATATTCACCTTTCCTGCTAATGCTTGGGAGAAACAGGAGATTCCCGTTCAGCCTTATGATGATCCCCAGTGTGGAAATAGAGGAGGATTGGACTTCCCAAACTTGGATGGGGGATCATCGCCGAAAGGTCCAAGATATCAATGACCTGGTGGACTGTTGTTTGGGTCCCCATGATTTGGTGGTGAATCAAAGATTGAGAGAGCTTCTCTTGCAAATGGGAGAATGGGTGATGGTGAGGAACAAAGCTGCAGAGAGAATGTGAAAACTATGTTGGTGGTGGGAACTACAGGCTCAAGAAGTGATCCGTCAACCCAACCCTTATTTACTGGTCTTTGAAGTAAGGCCGGAAGGAAGATGGGGACCTGCTAGGATGGTGCACCAAAATTTATTGAGACAATGTGCCTTTGTGGCCAGACCTCCTGTCACCAGAGAAAGAATCCTATCCACCTCAAGTACATCAACTGTCGATGATGTTACCTGTGAGGTTTCAAGACAGGTGTGGACGGAGAGGGAGTCTCCTGTCCCACAGGTGAGAAGTTGAAGAGAGACTGTTACACCATATAAGAACTGAATCGTTGTACTAGTGTACGAGTTACTCAAATAAATTTATGCAATTGTTACCTTATTTGTCCCATTGCACTAAATATACAGTAAAGAAGCATTAAGAATTGAGACTCTGTTCATCGCCCACGATTTTATAGGGAAGAGTCATATAGAGCGATGACCAAGTACATAGGTAGTGTGCTCAATACAAGTTTGTAGGTGATCACATGCACAAAGCTATGAAAGTGTTTCCTGCTCCTTACTTAGTCTAGTCCTGCAGAGCTAAACTCCAAGACTAAATTACAACATTGTGTTTGTGACACTGACAAAGTGTATTCAACCCCTTTGTGATGTAGTGTCAGATAATGTTTTTTTTACAGACATCCCAGAAATGAAGTACAATAGTTGCAGATGAGTAGACAAGCATTCGTCTTCTCTCATCCTTGATTGAATGCGCTTGCACTAGCTGCCTCCTGTCACTCTGACAAGGATGAACTTAAACTATATAAAAAATCATCGTACACTTTATTAAAGGTCTAATGACAAAACGTACCCCGCTTATGACCATTTCAAACTGCCTCAAATCATCTCATAGAATCCACAAGGTAGTGCAACGATGCCTTTCCAATTTTTTGGTACCTAGAGCAAAAGAGTGCCAAGAAATGTATACCCCAACCCTGACACAACCACACATGCCTGAACTTGTACAACCAGGATGGACCACTTTGAATGTTGGCCAATATATGCCTACCATACAATGCACCACCAGAAATGAACCCACATCAGACCCGGTCAAAACGTCTTCCAATCTTCTACTGTCCCAATTTCGTATAGCTTGGGCAAATTGGATCCTCCAGTATCCTGTTCTTAGTCTGAAGGTGTAGGCACCGTGTGGTCCCTTTGCTGCTGGGAGCCTCTGTAAAGTTCGTCCGTAGTAGTTGCGCTTCCAGTAGAGATGCTTATCCTCCTACCTTGGTTGTAACGGTGGCTATTTGAGTCACTGTTTGCCTTCTATAGCTCGAACCAGTCTGCCCATTCTCTTTTGACCTCTGGCATCAACAAGGCATTTCCGCCCACAGGACTGCCGCTCACTGGATGTTTTTTTCTTTTTCGGACCATTCTCTGTAAACCCTAGGAAATGGTTTGTGCGAGAAAATCCCAGGAGATCAGCAGTTTCTGAAATACTCAGACCAGCCCTTCTGGCACCAACAACCATGCCACGTTCAAAGGCACTCAAATCACCTTTCTTCCCCATACTGATGCTCGGTTTGAACTGCAGGAGATTGTCTTGACCATGTGTACATGCCTAAATGCACTGAGTTGCCGCCATGTGATTGGCTGATTAGAAATTAAGTGTTAACGAGCAGTTGGACAGGTGTACCTAATAAAGTGGCCGGTGAGTGTATATAAAATATCATTTTTACACTTTATCACTAAAGTCTTTGTCTTTAATTGACAAAAACGTACATTTACTGTCTTGACCGACATTTCTCAACAAGCTGATGAAAGCATCTCTATAGGAATCAAAGAAGCTAGGGCAACATGTATGAACAGATCTTTGCCATTTTTTTGGCATGCCTTGAGCAAAAAAGCCTGTCATAGCCCTGTTCTGTAGATGTATAAACAGTTGTATGCCAAAACTTGGCACATTGTACACCAGGCATGACACTTTTGAATGTGCCAATGATATGCTATGCTATACAAGGCAAACCACCAGATTTATGAACCCACATATGACAGGTTCATAAAACCCTGTGCAGACTGTGCCACAGCTATTGTCTGTACCCCTCAGATTTATATTTCCCGGTAGGTAGGTAGGCAGGCAAGTAAGGATCCAGGTACCTAGGTAAACCCATGTTAGTCTGGTAGGTCCTAGATAGGTTGGTAGGACCAATGTAGAATAGTAGACCCCGTTTGTTAGGTTGGTAGGTCCTAGGTAGGTTGGTAGTCCTTAGGTAGATAGGTTGCTAGGCTCCAGGTAGGTAGGTATGCAGAGGTTAGGCCCCAGGTAGGTAGGTCAGAGGTAGATTGGCTCTAGGTAGGTAGGTAGGCATTAGTTAGGCCCCAGGTAGGTATATAGGCCATAGGTAGTTAGATAGGTCCCAGTTAAGTAGGTAGACTACAGGTATGTAGGAAGGTTGGCCCTAGGTAGGCAGTAGTTAGACCCAGGTTAGGTAGATAGGCAGGCCCTAAGTAGATAGGTCCCAGGTAGCTAGTTAAGCCCCAGGTAGCTTGGTAGGCTGTATTTGGGCCCCAGGTAGCTAGGCTGTAGGTGACCCCCAGGTAACTAGGTAGACTGTAGCTAGGCCCTAGGTAGCTAGGTAGACCCCGTTAGATAGGTTTGTAAGCCCTAGGTAGGTTGGTAGTCCTTAGGTAGGTAGGTTGGTTGGTTGGCTCCAGGTAGGTTGGTAGGTAGGTACAAGTTAGGCCCCAGGTAAGTAGACCATAGGTAAGTAGATAGGTCCTAGGTAGGTAGGCTACAGATAGGTAGGTAGGAAGATTGGGCCTAGGTAGGCAGTAGTTAGTCCCCAGTTAGGTAGATAGGCTGGCGCCAGGTACAGTGGGGAAAAAAGTATTTAGTCATCCCCCAATTATGCAACTTCTCCCACTTAAAAAGATAAAAAAGGATGTAATAAACATCATAGGTAGACCTCAATTATGAGAGACAAAATGAGAAAATAAATCCCGAAAATCCCCTTGTCTGATTTGGAAAGAATTTATTTGGAAATTATGGTGGAAAATAAGTATTTGGGCCCCTATAAACAAGCAAGATTTCTGTAAGAGGCTCCTCTGTCCTCCACTCATTACCTGTACTAATGGCTCCTGTTTGAACACGTTATCAATATTAAAGACACCTGTCCACAACCTCAGACAGTCACACTCCAACCTCAACTATGGTGAAGACCGAAGAGCTGTCGAAGGACACCAGAAACAAAATTGTAGCCCTACACCAAGCTGTAAAGAATGAATATGCAATAGGTAATCAGCTTGGTGTGAAGAAATCAACTGTGGGAGCAATAATTAGAAAATGGAAGACATACTGTACAAGACCACTGATAATCGCCCTCAATTTGGGGTTCCATGCAAGATCTCACCCCGTGGGGTCAAAATGATCACAAGAACGGTGAGCAAAAATCCCAGAACCACACGGGGGGACCTAGTGAATGAGCTGCAGAGAGCTGGGACCAATGTAACAAAGACTACCATCAGTAACACACTACGCCGCTAGGGACTCAGATCCTGCAGTGCTAGATGTCCCCCTGCTTAAGCCAGTACATGCCAGGCCCGTCTGAAGTTTGCTAGAGAGCATTTGGATGATCCAGAAGAGTATTGGGAGAATGTCATATGGTCAGATGAAACCAAAGTAGAACTGTTTGGTAGAAACACAACTTGTAGTATTTGGAGTAGAGAGAATGTTGAGTTGCATCCAAGAACACCATATCTACTTTGAAGCATGGGGGTGGCAACATCTTGCTTTGGGGCTGATTCTCTGCAAAGGGACCAGGAAGACGACTGATTTGTGTACATGAAAGAATGAATGGGGCCATGTATGTGAGATTTTGAGTGCAAACCTCCTTCCATCAGCAAGGGCATTGAAGATGAAACGTGGCTGGGTCTTTCAGCATGACAATGATCCCAAGCACACCGCCAGGGCAACAAAGCAGTGGCTTCGTAAGAAGAATTTTCAAGGTCCTGGAGTGGCCTATCCAGTCTCCAGATCTCAACCCCATAGAAAACCTTTGGAGAGAATTGAAAGTCCGTGTTGCCCAGCAACAGCCCCAAAACATCACTGCTCTAGAGGAGATCTGCATGGAGGAATGGGCCAACATACCAGCAACAGTGTGTGCCAACCTTGTAAAGACTTACTTGACCTCTGTCATTGCCAACAAAGGATATATAACAGAGTATTGAGATGAACTTTTGTTATTAACCAAATACTTACTTTCCACCATAATTTGCAAATAAATTGTTTCCAAATCAGACAATGTGATTTTCGGGATTTGTTTTCTCATTTTGTCTCCCATAGTTGAGGTCGACCTATGATGTCAATTACAGGCCTCTCTAATCTTTTTAAGTGGGAGAACTTACACAATTGGGGGCTGACTAAATACTTTTTTCCCCACTGTTGATAGGTCCCAGGTAGGTAGTTTGGCCCCAGGTAGCTTGGTAGGCTGTAGTTGGGCTCCAGGTAGCTCGGCTGTAGGTGGGTCCCAGGTAGCTAGGTAGACTGTAGCTAGAACAATTCAAACCTCGACACTTATCACTCCACAAGACGTGACTATAAAGTATCAATTTCTTTGAAACATATAAACACTTAATTTATTGCTCCTTTGACTTATAATGACAGTCAATCTTATTGGTAGCGTAAGTATACAGACATTACAATAAATATAAACTTGCGTTTTTTTGTAGTCCTTGGAAGGGCCTTGGAATGTTATACTCTACGTTTTGCATAATAAATAGTAACATGGAATTAAGGGCAAATAATATATACTCAATTGCATTTAGTAAGTATTACTTCAAGATATTGTCATGTGTCATGCCGACTTATGAATATATCACCCTATGTTTTATATTGTATTTTAAAGTGTAATATGTTTTGTAAATTTTTGTGATTGTAAGGGTCATGTGACTTGATTCTTGTTAAATAGAAACTGTACGGAGAGCACAGGTGTACTTAACAAAGGGTGCGTGGCCCCCGAAACGTCGTGCAGTCTACACAACCATGTGAGAGTACTGTGATGAGGTCCGCCAGATACTAAAAGTTTTGCTAAAGAAGAGTGGAAAAAAAAGGACTAAATTTTCTAATGCCATTTACAGCAATACAGAGGCCCTTTCAAGGACTACAAAAAACTGCAAGTTTATATTTATTGTAATGTCTGTATACTTACGCTACCAATTAGATTGACTGTTATTATAAGTCAAAGGAGCAATAAAACAAGTGTTTATACGTTTCAAAGAAATTTATATTTTATAGTGGTATAAAGATAGGCTATAGGTGGGCCCCTGGTAGGTAAGTAGGCTATAGGTAGGGCCCTGGTACGTAGGTAAATAGGTAGGAAGACCATAGGTAGGCTCCTGGAAGTTAGGTAGGCTATAGGTGGGCCTCTGGCAAGTAGGTAGGTTATTGGTGGGCCCCTAGCAGGTAGTTAGGTATGCTATAGATGGGCCCCTGGTAGGTAAGTAGGCTATAGGTGGGCCCATGGTATGTAGGCTATAAGTACTTCATTGTATAATAGATTTAATACAGATATTACCCAAAAGAGACCTAAGGGATTTGTCATATAGCACCACCATTAATGTCCAAATGTATACTAGGTAGATCCCAATTAATATCAGTGATTTTAAGCACTGGACGTCTCTGACACAATACTCAACAACCTACATTTATCCATTCTGCTTAGAATGTTAGAATGTCATAAATTTCTAGAACTGTTACGCTTTGGATTTAGTCAAATTCAACTGTAATCTGAGTGATTCAGTTCAGGTCAGTCCAAATAAGTTTTTGGTGAAAGTAGCAAAAAAACAATAGTTACCATAACCGTAACTCTTGCGATTAGAGTTGTTTCACCCTAAACACATGACAGATATACTCATAACAATGGCATTAACGAAATAACGGCATTAACGAAGTGGGCTTACTAGCTGTACCCACTCCATACATGGCGGGTGACGGCTTGTGAGTCATGATTCATTGATTGATGCTATTTCATTTCCACAGCAGATGGAGGCCTAGTAAAGGCATCTGTGGCTGCCATGATTTTATTCCTATTATACCCTGCCATAGGCAGGGTATAATAGGAGATAAAGGTAATTCCTGTCATTCAACGGTTTTTATTGAGGAGGATAAAACCATAACAAGGAAATTTACGGTTACATAATATAATCACCTTAAGCGAGCTTGCGAAATAAAAAGAAAAAGCAAGATTGCCAGATGTGTAGCATACAAATTAGTAATGAATTACAAGCCTCCATATCAAATAAGGAATAAAAAACAATCGCCAAAAAATTTTAACCAATGTGAAGAAACGCCAAATAGCGATAATGATAAAAAAGAAATGAAGAAGCAGAAAGAATAATATACCATAAACAGATGCTACTATTAGGTGGCCTCTGCACTTGGTGGAACCTATATGAGTCCAACACCCAAAGAAAAAAGTGAACTCTATGGCCATAGTACCGACAGACAAAACAAACAACACAACATCCCACATTCACTATCATACAGACACAAGAGGGAAGAGGGGGGAAGAGAGAGAAAAAAAAAACCTGGGGGGTGTCACGGTCTGTGCTGCGTTTCGGTCCTTCACTGCGGCCTCTGCTGTCATCGTGTACGTTCCTATCGCCGCTGCTTGCCCACATATGGTTGCTGTGCGGCTTTCGTATGTTGGCCATGCTGCTCCTCCATCTTGGCTGCTGCCCTAATTCCTTGTCCATATAGAGGGCGGTGGCCATATCTTCCACTCCTTTATACCCACAGTGTGCAGCAGGCTTCGGCTTCCTCTGCCAATCCCCTTCCACCTGTGTGGTTATAAGCCTGCTTCTCCCTACACTCCCTGCCTGATCCTTGTTGTTTGTGTCTCATGTGGTGCTGTTGTTGCTGTGTGGTTTCTGGTCTTGTTTGTTAGCAGTCCGGTGTGCACACGCTGTCTTGTTTGTGTCTTTGTGGTATCCTCTATATTCGTTAGTCTCTATGTTGGTCTCCTTGTGTCTGTGTCTCTGTCTATGAGTTTCCTTGCCTTGTTCTCTGCCTGTGTTCTTGCCCTGGTCGTGCCTTGGTTCCTTGCCTGAGTATAGCTCAAGTCTCTGCTCATGTTCTTGGTGTTTCCAGTCTGTCTATTTATTGTTCCTTTGCCTTACATTTAATCCTCCTGGTTGGCATCTGTTTTGTCCTGTCTTTGTCTTTTTGTACCTGCACATATCTATACCTATTTGCTTTATCTTTGTTCCTATTCTGTTTTTTGCCTACTTTGTCACTTCTGGTATGCCTGGTCAGCTGCCACTGCTGGGGACTGCTCTGAGCACACCTGGCAGCTGTCGGGGTAAGCCATCCTTACCATCAAAGGCTCTGTGAAGATGCCCAGCGGCCGCTTAGTTACGCCCCCCTTGGAGCAAGCCCGGCAGTGGTCCAGTGGGTCCACTACCCACTCTACCCGCTCATCCGTTACAGGGGAAAGACAAAGTATCTAAATGCGCAAGGATAACGGCCAATCTAAATTACGAGGGAGCGAAAAGCAGATGAGTTTTGAGATTGGAGCCAAGGTGCCCAAGTTCTGATTAGGGACGGGGCCTGGCCCTCTGAGGTGACTAAGAGTTCCTCTATATGATAAATATGAGAAACTTCTGTGACCCATTCTTCCAAGGAAGGGGAATCAGATGACTTCCAGTGTCTGGGAATAACAGTCTTAGCTGCCTGCAATAGATGTCGAAGAAGAGATCTCTTATGGGTTGGATGCCTCAAGGTCGAACATAAACAGCAAGGCCGCTTCAGGGATCCTGGGGATAGAGAGCCCCGAAACTTCCTCGATGGAATGATATATCGCCTTCCAAAAACCTCTCAGAGAAGGGCATTCCCACCATATATGTAGCATTGTTCCTCTAGCCATCCCACAATGCCAGCATACCTCAGGAACCGACGGATACCACTTGTGAAGTAGTTGGGGTACCCTATACCATCAGGTCAGAATTTTAAAACTAGTCTCCTGGGCCTTTGTAGCTATCATGGCCTTGTGGGTAAGGCTGAAACATTTATGTCATTGCTCAAGAGTGAAATGTTTACCAATCACCCCTTCCCAAGCAGAACAATAGGCTGGAAGACTAGACTGATCGGGGGTGGAGAGCTGGGTATCTAAAGCTGAGATCGAGTGTCTCAGAGGTGAATACTGGAGACACATTTGCTCGAACCTAGTAAGGGGCCTCTTGGCATTATACGTATTGCCAAAAGGAGCAAGAAAGTACTTCAATTGGAGGTACTGAAAAGCGGTGGAAGCATGGGGGGCGGGGCTCTACAGTTAACTGAGAAATCGGGGAAAGTTTGCCACCTACTGTCACCTTATTAAGGTGTAACGGGAATGATTTAGAGCTTCCAAAGAAGGAGTGCAGGCCCATACCCAGTGGGAAGACGGAAATTGGCATAATCTAGTAGGTTACGGCATACTTTATGTGAACAAACCGAGGTTAAAGTGTTCCTAACAGAGTATGAAAGATAATAATGCTTCGCAAGAGAAGCAGTCCAGACCCAGGGGAGTGATGCAAGAGACAGCGGGGAGATATCGCGCGCTATGCAAGTCCAAATTTTTCTGTCGTCCCGACACACCAAGTCCAGGACCCGAGCATATGCAGAAGCCAAGTAGTATCTCCTGCAATCAGGCAGTCCCAGGCCATCCAGACTCTTATGTACAATATAGGAGAGCCGAGGTCGACCAGAAGGCCAGGCAAAAGTTGTAAAAAGACGCTGCACCCACTTCCAGAAGGAATTCGGGATATAGATGGGGATTGTCTGTATCAAGTATAGTATGCGAGGCAATATTGTCATCTTCAAGATATTGACCCTGCCAAATCAGGAAAAATCACGTTTGGTGCAGGATGCTAGGTCCAGAGAGATGAAGCCAAACAGGGATTCAAAATTAAGAGAGAAGATCTTAGACAGATCCGCAGGGATGGTAATCCCCAAATAGGACACACCCCAAAAAGGATAATTCAGTTGAAGTTGGTCCAAGACTGAAGGGGATAAACCAATGTTTAATGCTTCAGACTTAGAGACATTTATTTTAAAATTTGTCCAAATGCCAAACTTATGCAGCAATGACATAACAGGGGGGAGAGAATTGACCGGATCCGTAATATATACCAGAAGATCATCCGCAAAAGCGGAGCATTTATATTTGGACCCCTCAATCCTAACCCCTGTTATATTTGTGTAGTTGCGAATGGCCATAAGCAAGTTCTCCATAATTAGGAGATATAAAAGAGGGGACAAAGGGCATCCCTGTCATGTACCATTATGAATCGGAAAAGGTTCCGAAAGAGCACCATTAATTTTTAACTTGGCGGTGGGAGATTGGTAGAGGGCCGAAATGTTGGAGATAAAGACTGGTCCTAGCCCCAGATGCCGAAGAGTAGGGATCAAGGAAGACCAAGAAATCCTATCAAAGGCTTTCTCGGCATCCAGGGATAGGACCATTAAGGGGAGTTTAAGCGACTGGGCATAATGACTACTGTCTAGGGTTTTTAACGTATTGTCCCGCGCCTCCCTGCCCGGGTCAAAGCCCACTTGATCAGGGTGTATAAGGTCCGGGAGCACAGAGTTCAATCTATTTGCTAAAAGTTTTGCATAGATTTTGAGGTCTACATTTAGCAAAGAGATTGGGTGGTAACTGCCGCACAGAGATGGATCTTTGCCAGGCTTGGGTATAAGGGCGATATGTGGTAAGGTAGAATAAGTGGGGAAAGGGCTGTCTGAGACATAATTGAAAGCGCTCAATCGTAAGGGGGACAACTCCTCATTAAATGTTTTATAGAATTTAACTTTAAATCCATCGGGCCTGGACTTTTCCCTCCCTGCAGGCCTGAAACAATAGAGGAGAGTTCCTGGGCTGTAAATGGAGATTCAAATTCAGAGAACTCAATATCAGAATTAACCCGAGGGGGACTGGGGAAGTCCGATTCCCCAGCGGGGGCGGGAGAGGACTGAAGGTTATACAAGCTAGAGTAAAAGGAGTGGAATTGTTCACTAATTTCACCTGTCATGGGAACCAAACTACCCCTTGCAGATCTAATTTGAGGGATAAGAGACTTAGCCATTCGGTGTCTCAGGTAGAGATGGGCGAATTGATTCTAACGAAGTGGAATTCGTTTAGAATTTCAGGAAAACTTTGGTTCTGAACGAAGTCGAAGTTTGGGGTACTTCAGGTGAACGAAGTGTGCTTTTGATTGATAAAATGGCTGCGAGCACATGGCGTTACATGGGGCAAAGAACTCTGGGAGGAAGAAGGGCATAGCCTGCATGACATGTGCAGAGATGAAGCCAATCAGAGACCGGCGGGATTCTGTAACGTCACCACACTATATATGTCCGGGCGCGACGCTGGGAGCTCATACCGCTCTCACTGTACTGATCAGTGAAGGTGCTGCCGCGGCTGCTTGTAATGGCTCTTACTGAAAAACTGATTTTTATACAGCGATTTTTGGGGGTTGTCTCAGCTTGTCTCAGAGACTGCTTCTCTTAACGTTCTATTTCTGATTTTGTGGGGTATTGGATCTGAAGTCCAGTGTGTGTCCAGTGCAGCTGTGCAGCTGTCCTGGGCCCACTCCTCTTCTCTATCTACACTCTTGGTCTAGGTTAGCTCATAGCCTCGCATGGCTTTAACTACCACCTGTACGCGGACGACACCCAGCTTTATATCTCCGGTCCTGACATTAACTCCCTTCTCTCCCGGATCCCAAAATGCTTATCATCCATTTCCTCCTTCTTCTCCTCCCGTCGCTTAAAACTAAATGTAGATAAAACAGAATTCATCATCTTTCCACCGTCCCTCTCTACCCCTCCACCTGATCTCTCTATCACTGTTAATGGCCACACCCCTCTCACCAGCTCCACAAGTCCGCTGCCTTGGGATAACCTTTGACTCCTCTTTATCCTTCAAACCACACATCCAAGCCCTCACCTCGGCCTGCCGCCTCCACCTGAAAAATATTTCACGCATCCGCCCATTCCTCAACTCTGACACTACTAAAACGCTAGTTCACGCCCTCGTCATCTCCCGCCTTGACTACTGCAACATCCTTCTCTGTGGCCTCCAGTTAGCACCCTCGCTCCCCTCCAATCCATCCTAAACTCTGCTGCCCGTCTGATTCACCTCTCTCCTCGCTACTCCTCTGCCTCTCCCCCTTTTGCCAATCCCTTCACTAGCTGCCCATTGCCCAACGAATTCAGTTCAAATTGCTAACCCTGACCTACAAGGTTCTCCATAACCTCTCCCCTCCATACATCTCTGCCCTAATTTCCAGATACCTCCCCTCAACGCAATCTCCGCTCCCCACAGGACCTTCCTCTGCTCCCCTCTCATCAGCTCCTCACATAACCGTCTCCAAGACTTCTCCCGTGCTTCACCCACACTCTGGAACTCATTAACCCAAAACATCAGACTCTCCCCAACTTTCACCAGTTTCAAAAGCAACCTGAAAACCCATCTCTTCAGGATAGCCTACAACCCACATTAACCCCACCACCACTACACCGGCCCGCAAGCATGTCTGCCCCCACACCTTCTGTCTCTCCCCTTCTTCCTTGTAGATTGTAAGCCCTCGCGGGTAGGGTCCTCTTTCCTCTCTGTTTCAGTTACTAGTCATTTTTGTCACCATTGTATTTGTTCAATATTTGTTATGTATGTAATTCCCCTTAAATGTACAGCGCCCTGGAATTAATGGCGCTCAAAAAAATAAATAATAATAATAATAATAATAATAATAAAAAAGCTATCTGCTCACAGCATATTGAATATCCAAGGGGGATCTAAGCCTGTTCCTGTTGTATTCATTTAAAGAAACAGTGTTTTTACAAAAAAATACCCTCATTTTTTCTCTCAATCTTTTGCGCAAATTTACATCTAGGGGGTTTAAATTAAGCGTTGTTTGCGCTTGGTGACTAAAAGAAACCGTCTTTTTTTACCGCCAAAAAAAAAAATTTTGCCGTAGCAAATTCACAGCGAAGGTTAATTACAATTTTTTTCTTTGTTGTGTAGCGTAAAAACACCCATTGTAAAACCTACAAAGCTAGTATTTTTTGGTTTTCAATTGTTTGGCGCAAATTTACATCCGGGGGGTTAATTTAAAATTGTTTTTGCTCGTGGGGACTAAATAAACCCCTTTCCCGCCCCAAAAAAAATTTTTTCCTGAGCATAATTCACAAAGTGAAGGGTTTAATTACAAATTTTTTCTCTTGTTGTGTAGTAAAAAAAACGCCATTTTAACACACTACAAGCTAGTAGTTTGGGTTCTCAATTTTTTGGCGCAATTTACTCCCGGGGTTAAATTAAGCGTTGTTTGCTGCTGTGGTGACTAAAAAAAACGATTTTCCCGCCCAAAAAAAAATTTTTCCTGTACCAATTTTACAAGCGAAGGTTAATTTCAATTTTTTTTTTTTTGTTGTGTAGCGTAAAAAAAACACCATTTTAACACGCTACAAAGCTATAGTTGTGGCTGCCAATTCTTTGCGCAATTACATCCAGATTAACTAAGTATTTTCTGCGTTTACTCAGTAAAAGAAATTTCTTTTTTACCCGCCACAGCGAAATCTGTAGCATAATTCAACCGAAGTAATAACCTGTTTTTTGCTTTACATTCAGTAAAATACACAGTTTTTAAACGCACTATATCAATTTTTCCGCCCTGGGAGCGCATTTATATCTAAGGGTTACCCAAAGCTTGTACGGGTTCATTTGGAGTCAAATACGGGGTGTATTATCATAACAATATCTCATCAAACGGCCCTGTACATTTTAGAACAAACAGTATTCAGCAGAGAGGTGGCAGGCCTGCACCTCCCAGTGCGGGCACAATTCCCCTGAGCAGACCCGGCGCAGCCACAAGGGGGCCCGTCGCAGAGGGTCAATCGGAAGCCACAACTGCCTGTCATCTAGGCCGTTGCGACTAGCAACCCAACGTTCTTGATTGGTTGACTAAGGTCGTCCCCCCCTCCCCCATGACATCTGACAACCCCAGCCAAATCGGTGGGAACGTCAGACACAACCCTTAGTTGGCATGGCCCGGAGGGGGTCCCGCCCTCACCTGTCCCCCCCCTCTGTCCCTCCGGTTCCCCACCAGAGATCTACAATGTGGTCGGCTCAGCGCCACTATATACGAGATGATCAATTGAGGGGGCAGTCAGCAGCTACTGGCAGCGAAGAAATGGGGCCAATTCCCCTCTTCTTGCAGTAGGCGGCAAAGTATAGATGGAGAGTGCATGGGAGGACTGTGTGAGGGGTCAGCCTCATCATACCAGACTGGTGATGAGACAGCAGTGACGATGAAACACAAATTGATAGATGTAGCCACCGCATTTGGGACCCGGGTGAAGAAAGGGGCTTCATCATCATCGGAGAAGAGGGGCTCGCTCGCATCAGGCAGCGGCGCATGCGCAATGGTTGTGGGCCGTGATCAACAGGTACAGCAGTGAGGTTGGGAGCCAAGCGGCCCACGGGGTAAAAAACCCACTTTGCAGCCAAGAAGTACCCCGGCACAGGGGCAGTGGGCAGTGGCGCGTAAGTCCACTCAGTGCGGAGCGTTGGGGGTAAACAGCTCTCGGCGGTGTGGAAATCTTTCCCTAAACAGCGGAGGAGCCGAAAAGGGTATATGTAGAACTGTGGCAGAAAGTGAAGCGGCCAGGGAGCTAACGTTGGCACAGGCCCTGCGTCAACATGCACTTTTCATCTCCGGTGGCCTAGAGAAACGGGGCTCAGTGGTGGTCCACCTCCCACCTGCGGGCAAAGCAGCAGCAGTGCCAGTGGCACCATCCGTTGGCCAGTCAAGGCTTCACACCACTCTGCAGAAGGGAGCTGTTTCTCTTTGACAACTTCTCTCCCGGCCCAATGCTCCTGCCCCTCGCTACTCATGGTGCCAGCAGCGTTCGGGCGAGGCGATTGCAAAGAGACAACAGTATGTGCCAACCTCCAAAGGTGCGCACTGACCGTGCTCCTGTCCAAGTTTTGTACCTGCAGTCCCCCCTTTTAAAAATTTGTGGACCTGCACCAATCAGAGAACTAATGCTTTGCCGACCAGTGGAGTTTTTCCCAACCCGTAATTCTTTTCCAAAAAGGAAACCCCAGCATTTCCCAAAAAATAGGGTAGAACAGAAAGTGCCAGTCCTTGAGCTTATTGGTTTGTTCCAAGGTGCACGGCAGCACGACGTCTGGAGCTGTAACTACGTCAGGGCCAGTAATGCCCTTTAATGGCCACTGGGTAATGTGTTTCTGCCCGGGCAACACCAACAATTTGGACAGGACGGCTTTCTCCTCCACGTTGCAAACTGCTGCGTTGCAACCAATGCCCCGCCCCCTTCCTCCTCACCACCCCCACCACCACCATCTCACTCCAAAAGGGTACTCCCATCATCCCAATGTTTGCACGCGGTACGCATTCACACCTGGCTTGCCACGGCGAACGAAGTCACCAGGGAGGAACCTCCGCGTCATGCGAAAGAAATCGATGGTGGTGGCTTTCTCCGCCCAACTGCAAATCGGAACCATGGTGACGGACAATGGGAGTAACATGTGGCCGCTGCACGGGGGGGGGGGAGGGAGGATCCATGCGCCCTGCATGGCGACATGTTCATCTGGTGTGAAAAGGTTCCTGAAGTCTTCCCAGATCTTCAGGGAAAATTCGAAATGGCCAGAACTGTGCAGCACTTTATCCATTCCTACAAAGCCAGGAACACACCTCCATCGGTTGCAGCGGCAGAACGCCTCCCCAACACAACTCTGTATGCGGTATCCACCCGTGGAATTCCACCTGCACATTTGGCCCGGACTGTATGAACAGAGAAAGGCCATTAAAAAATTTTTTGATGATTCAGGCAGACAGGAGTACTCCCCTGTGTAATTTGATGTCAGCCAGTGGCAGCTCATGCGTGACACCTGCCGTTTGTTGAGGCCATTCGAGGAGGCCACGTTATTTGTCAGTCGCCCGGACTAACGGATGAATAACGTCATTCCCCAGCTTCATGTCCTGGAACAGATGCTGAAAAATCTTTCTGGGCCGGGGCCTGGGGACGGGGCGACTACAACGCGGGGCCCCAAGAGTCCGGTTTGGGGGCTGAAATGGAGGAGGAGGACAATTTGGGGAAATGAGTGGATTTTCTACCCAGGTGACAAGAGAGGAAGAGTAGCTGGAGGAGGTAGATGGAGATGAGGAAGACGAGGCAGATGACCCGCAAGCACCGTGGCAGTAAACAGTGGAAATGGAGGCAGGGAGCCCCTCTGAGTCACTTGTGCAGATGGCCCGCAGCATGCTGATTTGCCTGGCTAGTGACAGCCGCATGGTCCGCTTCCGGGAGAGGGATGACTTCTGGGTCTCCACCCTATTGGACCCTCGCTACGGTCCAAAAGGGGGCCTTTTTCCCAGCTATTGAGAGGGAGGACAAACTCAAATACTATAGGGAAATCCTCCGTAGTCAGTTGGCCGCTGCCTATGTGCGGCATCGTCCCTTCACTGACCGGTATGACCGGGGGGTTCCTCAGCGCTCATGTACTACTTCCGCGGCTGCTGGGGGAAGGTGGGGGTTAGGAGCAGTACCAGCCCATCAGCGACAACCAAGTCCTGGAGTCACTGATGAGCAGCTTCCTTCACCGCCCTAGTGAGGAGGGTAGTCGCCAGCAGCAGCAGCAAAGGACCTGGAGCAGTCCCTGAACCAACAGGTGGGGGCCTACTTGGACAGCACTCTGCCACCCCAGTTAGAAGATCCGCTGACTACTGGGCAGCCAAACTGGATGTGTGGCCGCAACTTGCCGAGTTTGGGAGTGGAGAAGCTGTCCTGCCGGCCAGTAGTGTGGCATCAGAGCGGGTGTTTCAGTGCGGCGGGGGCCATCGTTACCCCAAGGAGAACCCGCTTGTCCACGGGAAATGTGGAACGACTGACCTTAGTCAAGATGACTCCGGCGTGGATCGGCCAGGATTTCCACACACCCCTGCCTTAGGCGTCCGACGACCTCAGCCATGACGCCTCACCCAAACTGTGAGAAATGAGTCTGGGTTCAAACTACCTGCCTCAGCCACTATTCTGATGCCGCCACCCGCCTGATGCCAACATCTGCTGCCAGTTTCTCCATCTGCCACCAACCATCTTTACCAGGGACTGGTATTGCCAACCATCTCCACACTGTGTCATTGTGCCACTTTATGACCTCATGCTGCTGCTGCTGTTGCTGGTGCTGTGACATACACACTGTGTCATTGTGCCACTCTCTGACCTCATGCTGTTGCTCCTGCCACCATCACCTCCATTCTCTATTATGCCACTCTGTGGCCTACTCCAGTGTTTGCCACCTCCAGAATTTCATTGTGCCACTGCCTGACCTCATGCTGCTGCTGTCGTGACCTCCACACTGTGTTATTGTGCCACTCTCTGACCTCATGCTGCTGCTGCTGTTGTTGCTGCTGCGGTCACCTACACACTGTGTCATTGTGCCACTCTCTGACCTCATACTGTTGCTCCTGCCTCCGTCACCTCCTCTCTCTGTATTTGTGCAACTCTGTGGCCTACTATTTTTTTGCCACCTCCAGAATGTCATTGTGCCACTGTCTGACCTCATGCTGCTGACACCGTCACCTCCACTCTCTGTCATTGTGCCACTATGTGGCCTACTCCTGTTTTTGCCACATCAAGAATGTCATTGTACCACTGTCTGACATCATTCTGCTGCCGCCGTCACCTCCACGTGCCACTCTGTGGCCAACTACTGTTTTGCCACCTCCAGAATGTCATTGTGCCACTGCCTGACCTCATGCTGCTGCTGTGGCTGCTGCCGTGCCCTCCACTCCCTGTCATTGTGCCATTCTGTGGGCCCAATCCTGTTTTTGCCACCTCCACACTGTGTCATTGTGCCACTGTCTGACCCCATGCTGCTGCTTTCTGTTGATGCCGTCAACCCACACTGTGTCATTTTGCCACTCTGTGGCCTACTACTGTTTTGCCACCTCCAGAATGTCATTGTTCCACTGCCTGACCTCATGCTGCTGCTGTCGTGACCTCCACACTGTGTCATTGTGCCACTCTGTGGCCTACTACTGTTTTGCCACCTCCAGAATGTCATTGTGCCACTGTCTGACCTCATGCTGCTGCTGCTGTTGATGCCGTCAACTCCAGACTGTGTCATTTTGCCACTCTGTGGCCTACTACTGTTTTGCCACCTCCAGAATGTCATTGTGCCATTGTCTGACCTCATGCTGCTGCTGCTGCTGTCGTGACCTCCACATGTGTATTGTGGCCACTCTGTGGCCTACTACTGTTTTGCCACCTCCAGAATGTCATTGTGCCACTGTCTGACCTCATGCTGCTGTGGCTGCTGCCATGCTCTCCACTCTGTGTCATTGTGCCACTCTGTGGCCTTCTCCAGTTTTTGCCATCTACAGAATGTCATTGTGCCACTGCCTGACCTCATGCTGCTGCTGTCGTGACCTCCACACTGTCATTGTGCCACTCTGTGGCCTACTACTGTTTTGCCACCTCCAGAATGTCATTGTGCCACCCGTCTGACCTCATGCTGCTGTGCTGTCGTGGGCCTCCACACGGTGTCATTGTGCCACTCTGTTGCCTACTTCTGTTTTTCCACCTCCAGAATGTCATAGTGCACCTGCCTGACCTCATGCTGCTGCCCGCGTGACCTCCACTCTCTATCATTGTGCCACTCTGTGGCCTACTCCTGTTTTAGCCACCTCCAGAATGTCATTGTGCCACTGCCTGACCTCATGCTACTGCTGTGGCTGCTGCCGTGACCTCCACACTGTGTCATTGTGCCACTCTCTGACCTCATGCTGCTGTGGCTGCCGCCATCACCTCCACACTCTGTCACTAATGTTGCAACCTGAGCCCTCAGCTTGTTTTTTTCCAGCTTTAGCTGCGATTACTTTATCAGGCTACATTCCCGCTTGAGTTTTTTGGTCAGTTTTGCCCTCTTAAGTGCCCAGGGAATTTTATAGTGAAGCGATTCTAAGAGCGGCGGCACTCATCTGCGTGTCATACTAAAACACAACATTGTATGAAGACCAAACCAAGCTCCCTCTGCATATTTATGCATGGCACAACGTTCTACAGCACCCTGCAGGCTCTGTGCAGCCTGGAAATAGCTGTTTTTTTAACACGATTCGTGCCTAAGTAATTTGGGACGAAGTAATTTTTGTCGGAAAATTCGGCGAAGTGAACGAACCGAATTTTTGAGAAATTCGCCCATCTCTAGTCTCAGGGCCATCACCAGCATCCTCCCACTTTTGTTACCATATTCATAAAATCGGCTACGATCGACCTGGAGAAATCGTTGCCAGGAGGACTCCAGTAATTGTCTAACCTCTAATCTTGTGGAGAGCAACTCTCGTAATGTCTCAGTGGATAAGGCATTTTTGTGTTTAAGTTCCAGAGAGGCGATCCTGGAAAGGGTTGCCTTCAATTTAGATGCCCTGTCCCTCTTCAGCCTCACCCTGATCAGGACCCCCTGAACGACACATTTAGCCGCTTCCCACTGAACTATTGGGGAGGATGTATTGGTCGCATGATCCTGTACAAAATTCGCAATAATCTGAGAAACGTTCGCTAAGCAGACAGAATCCAGTAGCAAGGACTCGTTTAAGCGCCACGACCAGGCAGGTCTCGAGGAGGAAGGAAGTGTCATGAAGCAATAGACAGGGGCATGGTCAGACAGAAGAATATTGCCCACCGAGGTCAAAGAGACCCAGGGGAGGGCACCATGAGATACCAGAACATGGTCCAGGCGACTATAAGAATTATGGGGATGAGAGTAAAAACTATAATCCTTGTGAGTGGGATGCTGCAGTCTCCAGGCGTCACAAAGTTGGAGCAAGGCATAGGCCCTTTTAATCGACTTGATAGTGGAGTAGGAGAAGACGGATCTGCCCGAGGAGTTATCTAGCACGGGGTCCATGGTGGCATTCAAATCCCCACATAAAACTACTGTACCCTGGGCTAACGGGAGCAACTTCTCAATCAAATGACCAAAAAAGCCAGCCTGTCCCCGATTAGGAACGTACACATTAACAATTGTAAAGGTGTGACCATCTATATTAAGAATCAGAAAAATATAGCGTGCATTGACATTTGTCCAACACGCTTGGAACCGATGAGCCAAGGATTTGTGAATCGCTATCGCTACTACCCTGGATGTGGACTCCCGACAATTCAAAAAAAACCACTTAGTGTAGTATCTATTGCGTATGGTAGGTGCATGTCCTTCCTTAAAGTGTGTCTCTTGAAGGCACAAAATCTTGATTCTCTGCTTGTGAAAATAGTGAAGTATTTGAGACCTCTTGCTAGGAACATTAAGCCCCTGTGCATTAAATGAGGCGAAAGAAATGTCTGACATAATACAGATCAAGGTAAGGGGGAAAAGAGAAAGAAGAGGGGAAAAAAAAAAAGGGTGGGAGGGGGAAACGAAAAACAGGGGGGCACAGATAGGAAGACGTCACACACTGACAAACAACACACACACACAAAATCAAAAAGCAGGCAGGAAAATAAACCTGCAGATAATACTAAATATGAGACTAATGAAAATCAGTTGTCACAGAGGCTTAATAGGGCCTATATCGGGACTAAACCCTATTGAGGGGTAAGAAGACGGAACATAAATATAAATGAAGCACATCCAAGCTCCAATGCTAATAAAGATAAATAAGTTGCTGACTAATACAAATAAAAACCATATGTTAAACAGTGTGGAAAAACCTATCAATGGAATATAAGACACATCCAAAATTGAGGAAACAACAACAATGTACACACACAATGCAGAAAATGATAGATTAATATCAATGAGAAAAGGCAGCAGGACTCAAAGGATACTCGTGGACCTATAGGGACATCGTAAAGTCCTCAAGGCAGGTTAGAGTTCATTGAGAAATCGGTGCGGTGGCGACGACGTCGGTTTCTCCGAGGAGGAAGTCCCTGGGCATCCAACGGTTCCCGTGATGAGGATCCACCAACATAAGAGTCCATGGAGGGCCAGGGGGGGGGGAGAACAATGTTCTGAATACCTAATCCGTGCAGGACAGAGGGGATGTCATCAGGAGAAAGGATAGTAAATGACTTGTCTCTGTATCGAATGTGAAGGGCAAAGGGGAAGCCCCAGCGGTAGGGGACATTGCGCCCCTGCAGGATAGATAGAAGAGGCTTCAGGGCTGCCCTCTGGGCCAGGGTGTGTTTGGAAAGGTCCTCAAGTAGAAGTATGGGAGTATCCTTGTAAAGAATTTTCTGTCGTTGACGGGCATGGTATAGGATATCGTCTTTCAACTGATAAAAATGAATCCTGCAGATAACGTCTCTTGGCTTTTTGGGATCCAAGGCTGGGGGGCGAAGAGCCCTATGGGCTCTGTCAATTTCTATCGGAGTAGAGTAAGCCCTTCCAAGCAGATCATTGAAGATGACTGTAAGAACTGAAGGGATGTCACTGGGTGCAACCAATTCAGGGAGGCCACGAATCCTGATGTTATTGTGCCTACTCCTGTTCTCAAGGTCATCAATATATTGCTGTAGCACAAATATTTGAGAGGACTGTTGAGATGCAGACGATTGCAGGGCTTGGATAGAGAACGAATTAGATTGATAAGATTGATCCAGTGTAGATACTTTTGAATTAAGTGAGGATAATTCAGAGTGGAAAAGGGAGAACTCTTGCTTGCATTCGTTTATGAGTTTTCTGGCCAGAGCCGAGATATCATTCTTGGAAGGCAAGGTTTGCGCAAATCTATGCAGGTCAGACAGTGTGACTGGTTGATTACCCTCTACAGCACTATGAAATAGACCAGGTTGAATTTAAGAGTCCTCTCAGAGCGAGTGCACCGAGGGAGATGCAGCAGCATGCTGATGAAGTAAGACTGGGGTACCCTCTAAGCTGTTTGAAATGAGTGGCAGAGTACAGTTTGAGGTAGGAGAGGGTAGCACGGCCGTGCGGTGGGCAGCAGGAGAGACGGTAGCCCCAGCAAGGTTCCCCACAGAGGTAGCGTCTGGGTCATCCCAAAAAGATCCAGTGGACCATTGTGGGGATGGGTTTTCAATTGGAAGAAAAGTAGCATGCCACATAGGGTGAGGCGAGGTGTGGATGCAAACTGATGAAGGATCATGGTGGGCATTGAGGCTGGGGGTTCCTGCTGAGCAGTGGAAGATCGAGCCCAATCTTTTAGATAGGAGTCTTGAGGACAAGGATCAAAATGTCCTATGTCTCCAGGAGGGAGACATACTGTAGTGCCAGAGGCTGAGGGAGATTTGGCAGCAGACTCTGCCATAGCTGTGGGCAGGTTGGGAGTAGCAGGACTCACAGGTGTTTGGGGAGTGGGGGGGCTGAAGCCCGCAATCAGTGGGACAGGAGAGTCCAGGAGCGACACATCGGGGGACCCACAACCCCCACAATCTGCTGTTGTACCTGGAACAGTTGTCTGTGGAGGAACCAGAGGGTCATATCCACTCAGGGCAGCAGCTGCTCTTACTGTCGCGGTGCCGCTCTGCCGGGGTACCCGGAACCCAACTGGAGACAGGACGGAGCAGTCGGTTGAGTCACCTGTAGCTGCGGTGCCCACTAATGAGCCGCGGGACAGCTGCAGCATATGATGCGACTGGAAGAAGGAGCCCGGGGCTGCGGCACGCAGTGAAGAGCTGAGGGCGCCATCTTTATCCTCCACATAGCGCGGGAGAGTCACAGCGTCCCGATCCTCTTGAGCCTCTCTGGAGATGGTTGGGATCAGCGGCGAATGAGGTAAGAGCTCCGGATGCTCCTGCAGCCACGAGCCCGACACCGGGGCAGAGTGCGGGGACGAGTGAGGCATGGGGCTCGTGGATTACGAGTCGCCGTCATGCTTCTTAGCCTTGCGATCCATGCTGGCGGGGCACTCCGGCAGCGGTAAAGGCTGGAAAAAAGAGCACCAATGTCGCCCTGCGGAGATGCGGGGCGGGTGGAGGATCTCAAATTCTTCTTTTTGGGAATTCCTATATTTTGCAGTACAATAGTACTACAGTATATTGTACAAGCGATCAAGAAACTGCATGTTCAAGCCCCCTAATGGGACTAAATGTTAATATAAAAGAATCAAAACATTAGAAAATAAAAAAATATTTAAAAAAAATCTCCCATTTACCACATAAAAAATAAACAATGAAAAAAAAAACATAATTGGTATCACCACACCCATTCTAATACAACATTATGCTATTTATCCCGCACAATAATTGCCAATAAAAAATAAAAAATACCCAGCAGCAGAATTTTTTTAATTATCCCATTTCCCAGAAAAAGTGAATTAAACAATAATAAAAAATAAGCAGACATTCCAAATTGATACCGAAACAAACTAGACCTTGCCCCACCAAGTGCAAACTATCACACAGCTCTAACAGAGAAATGAGAAAAAAATATTTTTTTTAAAATTTTTTATTATTTTAAAGAAGTAAAACCTAATGAAAACTTGATAAATTTGGTACAATCAGAACTGAACTAACAGCATTTCATTTATACGGAACAGTGAATTTCATAAGAACAAACCACCCACAAAAATGGTGCAGTTGCGTGTTTTCTACATTTCATCTCATAAAGAATCTTTGTTTTGTGTTTCTCAATACATTATATGGTATAATTAATGGTGCCATTAAAAGAACATCTTGTCCTGCAAAAAACAAGCCCTCATATATCCATGTAGACAGCAATAAATAGTTATGGCTCTTGGAAGGTGGGGAAGAAGAAACAAAAATGACAAATCTGAAAATAGCTGTGTCAAGAGTTAAGTGGTTTTAGGGGTTAACTTACCAGTCCTGCAGCCTAACTCATGGTTCAACATCCTGTCCTATGTCACTTCCTTTTATTTCAACATGGGTCCAATATTATGAGAGCCTAGAGTGACTTTGAACGTCATAAACAATGTTTGTATCAAGTTTAGTAGAGCCTATGTGAAACCAAACAGGGATCCATTTGAGCAATACTATTTTCTAGTAACTAATATGCTAGAGGGATGCCAAAGATGTTTGGGGAATCCTTAGAGTGCTGTAATCCTTTTATTATGCAAATTACGGATGGTTTAAATCAACAAATTTTATCAGTGGTACACAAATAGGGTTCAAGTGGGATGCTTTTCGGCTCATCCCAAACTTTGGCAACCATATCATTGTATAAAAAACTGGGTCTACTGAAGGACCCTCTGGTACCCTGGTGGGCTATTTCAACCCTGGATAAAGCTGAAAATAAAAACAATGGCATGTACAAAAAACAATTTTCTCAATTTTTTAACACATTTTTCAGTTTTCATTCTATTGTCAATTGACAGATTTTACTGCTCTATCTATGCAAATCACAATATCACAATTTTCATTGCACTGTACCCAGTATTTAATTGAGCATCCCTCAAGAATAATACAATATTTTTTCATTATGATTTGAATGCAAACGTATCATTATGTTACTCTCTATGATAATATCCTGATGCTTTTTATCCACCCCTGTATCATATAAACATATCATACAATTACATAAAGAGATATACTTAAGTCTAATTCGTAGTGAAATAGAATTACAACTTGACCATTATGTCTGTAATGTGTCTGATGGACGAATATCAGAAATATATGATCATTTTTTGGTTTATCTATTTATCGTATTTGATTTTCAAATGAAACAAAATGTTTGATGCATTTTTAAAGAAATCAATATTATCCACAATGTAGAAGTACAAGAAATTTAAATTTGTAGATTGATATGTGATCTTCATTAAAACTTAAAAAACCCATGATTCAAAAGCTCGATTATCTTAAATCAATATTTTTTGCAGACATATGATTCATATAATTATAACAGGAGACGGGAACTAATGTATCTGGCAGAAAAGAAGAAATGAAAATGAAATTATCCCATTGTGCAAAATTACTCGACATTTTTCTTTTGCCTCTGCCTCATTCATCTATTTGTATGAAAAATATGGGCTACTTAAGGGGGTCTCTTATAATCAGTGGGATCGTGAACAGAGAACAAATGCTGCCCTAATGCATAAATGAATAAGCAATTACATGACTCAACCTCTACTTTACTGGCTATTGTCTCCTTTCCCCTTTTTACTTATCAGCAAATAGTGTGAGCTGTAACAGTGCTCTGAAAAGTAATATAATATGCTCTGCATGTTAACAAGATGGCTTTGTCTTGTATTTTTAGCATATTAAGTTCAAGATTACTGAATTACACATTGAATTGTTGTAATCAGCTTTGCATTTCTATTCTTACAGTAGGTGTGAGAAGGTCTAAATAGGTAGTCTTCAACTTTTATTTTAGCTTTGTTATTACTTTTTTGAAAAGTACTTTACATAAGGGCTCCTGAAAGTATTAAGAAATGTATTTTAGAAGAAAATTCTGTAAAAAAAAAAAAAGACACATATCCATTTACATATGATTTTACACAATAAATAATTTTTTTCCCTAAACTTGGGTTTCATAAACAGTTGATATCGGAAACAGGCACTTGTAAATGATTCTGTCAAGGGGCTTGAGGCATGAAATTTAGTTAAAAAAGTATCCCATTTATATATGTAAATTTCGCTTTTATATGCTTGTCCTCTTTATAATCTACTTATAAAGTAAATTGTTCTTAAAACATTAGTAAATTTTATAATGCACTTTCTTTCTTAATTTTTTTTCAGCTAAAAAATGACATTTTGGAAATTGTATGTAGGTACCAAGAGCAGAGGTGTATCTGGTGCTCCTGCACCCCAGAGCAAAATCTGCAACAGAACCCCTCAACTACCACATGCCATTTATATTACTGATGATTTCTTTAAGGGTTGAAAGGCCATTGGATCTCTCCAGGCCCCAGTGCCCAGTAGTGACTGTTACCTCTGCAGCCTGTACAGCTGTTTCCCTGGCCAAGAAGTGCCTATCTGAAAACTCCAGTGGCAATGCTTGAATGAAATGATTTCCTGGGTTGAGTGTGTGTACTTATATCTCATTAGATAACATTTACTGTCTGATGCACCTTAAATAGTCTTCCTCTACATTGATTTTTTTATTTATTATTATTTATTTTAGAGCGCCCTTGGTTCCAGAGCGCTGTACATTTAGGTTGCATACATAACATAGTTCAAATAACTACAAGGGAGACAAATTAATAAATAACTACTGGTACAGAAGGAGAGAGGTCCCTGCCCGTGAGGGCTTACAGTCTACAAGGAAGACGAGAAGAGACATTAGGTGAGGGGCAGACATTTTTCTGGGGTGGCATAGCAACAATGGGGTTAATGTTGGTTATTGGCAATTCTAATATATTGATTTTCTGTGATGTTATTGCTCTATTAACTGCCTCTCTGGAACAAATGTCACTCTTTCTATGCAGATAAATATAGTTCAAGTCACCAGCGCGCTCATTCTCCGATCTGTCCACCGGGGTACTTACCCGGCCATGCTCCTGCTGCAGCCCTGTCCCGTGGTGCGCGCGGCCCCGCTCCCTAGGGCACACGCGTGCCGGCAGTGTTAAATTTAAAGGGCCAGCACACCGGTAATTGGCTATTGCCGGTCGCTGCCCCTATTTAAGCCTGCCTCTTCCTGGTTACCTGCCGGATCTTTAGTGCCATTAGCCTACTGAGAAAGTGTTCCTGAAGTCTTGTCTATTACCGTGTACCGTACCATTTGCTTCCATTCCTCGACCACGAATCTTGCCGCCTGTCCTGACCTTCCTGCTTGTCCTCGACCACGAACCTCTGCCACCTATCCTGACCTTACCGCCTGTCCCCGACTACGTCTACACCTTACGATTTTGTACCACGCTCAGGGCCGTTCCTATGGGTGGACGAGGCGGGCGATCGCCCGGGGCGCCGAGGCTCCACTCACCCGAGGGGGTGCCGCGACCGCTCGCCTCGACCGCCCGGAGGATCGACCCTGACTCTGCGCGGCTGTTTTACAACAGTCGCGCAGATCCAGCAGCTGCTGGTGCAGGGAGGAGACAGGACAGATCATTCCCGTCCTGACTCCTCCTCTGTATCAGCGTCGAAGGGGGCGCACATCTTTCACCGCGCCCCCTTCGACGCTCGATCTTCTCGGCTGGCAGCTCTGCGTGACAGTGTAAGCAGCGTGATGACGTCAAGCTGCTTACACAGCTCAGCAGCTCCCACCGCTCAGCAGCTCCGGACCGGGACGCGCGGACCGAGGTGAGTACTTTTTTGTTATTTTATAATTAGCTACAGGGACATCTATTGGCTACAGGGTGGAATCACTGGCGACAGGGGGCAACACTGGCTACCAGAGGGGCATCACGGGCTACCGGGGGTCATCACTGGCTGCAGGGGGATCACTGGCTACAAGGGGCATCGCTGGCAACAGGGGGGCATCACTGGCTACAGGGGCATTACTGGCTAAGGGGGCATATTACTGGCTACAGGGGGGCATCACCTGGCTACAGGGGGCATCAACTGGCTTCAGGGGGGCATCAACTGGCTACAGGGGGGCATCAACTGGCTACAGGGGGGCTACTACCTGGCTATAGGGGGCATGTACTGGCTACAGGGACATCACTGGCTACAGGGGCATCACTGGCTACAGAGGGGCCTCTAATGGCTACAGGGAGCATCACTGGCTACAGGGAGAATCTACTGGCCAGAGGGGCATCACCTGGCTACAGGGGGGGCATCTACTGGCTACAGAGGGGGCATCACCTAGCTACAGGGGGGCATCAACTGGCTACAGGGGGGCATCAACTGGCTACCGGGGGCTACTACCTGGCTATAGGGTGCATATTACATGGCTACCATATGAGGTGCTATAGATGGGGAGTTTGTATAGAGATAGGAATTGGCAGAGAAGTGCTGATAAATTGAGGAGTCTTAAGATATTTGTTCTGTAAATTTTACAGTGAAGAGTCGGGAGTAGTCGTCATGGCGTCTGGTACAGATGGAAAAGAAGAAGAAGAGAAAGAGAACAACTCTTCAGAGACGTCTCCTGTAAGTCACTAGATATAACTTTACTGTAACCATTTATATGTCTGCAGAGCCTGTGTACAGCTGGTATCCAACACTGTATGGTCACTGTACGCCGGTAATATTGGGTGTAGTATAATGGTTTATACTCAGTAATGGTCAGTTTGTATTATTCAGTCACTATATGGTGGTGATGTGTGGTCATGGTTTGGTGGTATTATTCGGTCATTTTGGGTCTTAGTTGTAGTGGGATTCGGGTTGGCATAGTGGGTGGTGTTATTTGGTAACTGTATGACTTATTTAGTAGTTTTATACGTAGCACATTGTGGTAAAGCTTTTTGTATATTTTGGCTTTGGTTTATGGTGATGCAATGTGTCGCATAGCGGCGCAATATATTACTGGGGGGGGGGGGGGTGAAATTTATTAACCAACCCCGGGGTGAAATTTAGCCTGGGAACAGCCCTGACCACACTACACATCGGCTGCCTCCGCAAGCAAGTCACGTCAGGGGTAGCGACCTGGTAGACCCACCGCAGCAAGACCATCCCGCTTTGTGGCGGTCTCTGGTGAAAACCGGGACCTACTTAGATTCCGCTCCCTGGCGTGGCTTACGCGATCGTTTGCGGTGGTCCAGAGGATCCACCACCGTTGCTCGTGACAGTAAGATTTGGCCATGGATCGCGCCAAGGTGCCTCTGCCTAGCGTCGCTGACCTAACCACCATCGTGGCGCAGCAATCTCAGCAGATCACCCAGCAGCTCAGCCATCTCTCCGCCATGATGCAGCAGTGCCTGGCCACCCAGCAGCAACAACCCACTCCTGTGGTATCCGCTGCACCTTTGATGGGGACTCCAAGGCTTGCAGGGGCTTTATCACTCAATGCTCACTGCACATCGAGTTGATGGGGAACCAATTCCCTACTGAGAGGTCGAAGGTCGCATTCGTGATCAGTCTTCTTTCTGGGAAAGCCTTGGCCTGGGCTACCCCTCTGTGGGACAGAGACGATCCGGTCATGGCTACCCTCGTCGCCTTCCTCACCGAGTTCTGCAGCGTTTTTGAGGAACCTGCCCGAACCTCTTCTGCCAAAACTGCCTTACTGAGTCTATGCCAAGGAGACTCCTCAGTGGGCGACTACGTGGTCCAGTCCCGCACTCTGGCATCGGAGCTATCATGGAACGATGCGGCTTTAGCCACCACCTTTAAGAAAGGCCTCTCCAGCCAGATCAAGGATGCATTATCCACCCGTGATCCCCCTGTCTCCTTGAGTGACTTTAACTCCTTGGCCACTCGGATTGTTATCCGTTTTTCTCAACGGCGAGAAGAGCTCCGCCAGGAATGCGAACTTGCCAGGGGTCGCTGTTTTCCCCGCCTAGCTCCTGTATACCTCAGTTGTCCTCCCTGCCGGCTATGGAGGAGCCCATGCAAGTGGACAGAGTCCGTTTGACTCCACAGGAGCTGACCTGGCGGCGTGAAGAACATCTATGCCTCTATTTTGCCAATCCCAAACATTTCCGCTGGGGCTGCCCACTTCGTCCTCAGCGTCCGGGAAAGGCACACACCTAGGTAATGTGGGAGAGGTGTTCCTAGGTAAGAGCAAGTCCTCTCCTTGTTTGACCATGCCCGTGCTTGTTGGATCCGGACCGGGAGTTCAATTCCAAGTTTCCGCCGGGGGGGTCCAATTTGTTTCTAGGTTCTGGCCTCCCTCTGTAACCAGCTACAAGTAAAATGTAACTTTAGTGCCATTAGCCTACACGAGAAAGCGTTCCTGAAGTCTTGTCTATTACCGTGTACCGTACCATTTGCCTCCGTTCCTCGACCACGAATCTTGTCGCCTGTCCTGACCTTCCTGCTTGTCCTCGACCACGAATCTCTGCCGCCTGTCCTGACCTTACCGCCTGTCCCCGACTACGTCTACGCCTTACGATTTTGTACCACACTACACCTTGGCTGCCTCCGCAAGCAAGTCACGTCAGGGGTAGCGACCTGGTAGACTCCCGCCGCAGCAAGTCCATCCCGCTTTGCAGGCTCGGGTGAAAACCGGAATCTACTTAGATTCCGCTCCCTGGCGTGGCTTACGCCATCGCTTGCGGTGGTCCAGAGGATGCACTACCATTGCTCGTGACATATGTCTAGTCTAGTACAAAACATCATATCTAACCTGGCAAAGATTTCGTCATGTTCTTTATAGGATATTTATAGACATATATAAATTGTACGTATTTGGATGTGTGTAAAAATGTACAGTATACTAATACGAAAGCATTCCCTCTTATGCAAATAAAGAGAAAACGAGCAAAGGTATTCTCTTTGTGTAGAATTTAGGCCAATTACATCAAGGTATTCTCTTTGTGTAGAGTTTTAGGCCAATTACATCAAGCTATTCTCTTTGTGTAGAGTTTTAGGCCAATTACATAAAAACAATTATGTCAATGGGTACTATGCTCACCTTTATAAGGTGATTGTGCTAATTTGGGCACCACTCTATAACACTTGAATCCTGCAGCCACTCAACCAAACCTACACTGTTCGACATCTCAGTGGAGTCTCAAGGGCCCTGGGTACAAAAGTTGTCAGTCGCAGTTAGAAGCCCATAAAAAAATCTTTATTAATTAACAAAGAACTTGATGAACTGCTGTGCAGCATGAAACACGTTGCCCTTTTAAAACTAATAAAGGTTTTATTCATGGACTTCTAACTGTAATTTGATGACTCTTGTATCCAGCACCCCTAAGATTCCACATACCGATCTTGGGAAGTGGAGTAAAAGTTGGGATGTTGATGACCTGTGTAGGTACTAGTCTAGTTACTATTATACATCAGAGATGAAGACAGAAAATTGACCAATCTTTTCTATCTAAATCATCATTTGATATTCTCACACAGACAGCCAATATTGATCAACAATCTATTAAAGAGAACCTGTCACATAGATTATGCCCCCCTTGCTGAGGACAGCATAAGCTAGTGACAGACATGCCGTTTCCAGCGCTGTGTCCCTTATTCTGTAAGGTGCTGTAGTTTTCGAGTATTTAGGGCGACATGTATGAACGGGCTTTTCGCCTGTTTTTTGGCGTAACCTGCGCCTCACCGGCCCGAATCCGCTGTCGGACGCAGGGATGCAGTGTTAGGCGCAGCGTTCGCCACGCATGAAGGGGCGGGCAATGGGCACGGTGTGGGCGCGGTGTAGGCGTTCCGGGGCGGGACGCGCCGCGCTCGAAAACTCCGAGGCATATACAATCGCGAGTCGGCAAAGTGCGGCGCAATGTAGCGCTCGGCAGCTCCGACAGGCAGACCTGGTTGATTCTGGTCTAAATGCTCCAGCGGAGACGAAGTGAAGCGAGAATGGAACATGCGAGGAAACCTATAGAAGATCGCAAAAGAAATCTCGGCGCTCAGCTCCGTGCGGCATGGAGTATGATTCCAAAAAAATCGCCTTTATAAAGGCGTAAAACATGATCAGTAAAAGAGCTCAAACCTCAAAAATAAAAAAATACATAAATAAAATCACTTTTCAAAAATCAAGAACGGCGCAATATCAGGAATTAGGATCTTGGAAATTGCAGGGAAATACAGTAATTCAAATTCTGAAAGCGCTTCTTATTGGTCGGCATAAACCGGCCAATCAGAATAGGAGCGACAGTGAACCATTAAAACCTAGGGAGAAGTATTGACCAATCAAAGTCAAAGGCGGAACAGTTCAAAATACAATAAAAATGCAGAAAAGAGCTGATTTGTTGAGCTAGCGGAGGCTTGGCTATCCCGGCCAATCAGAGCACGAGCTACTTTGTCCCATTGTAGTCTATGGAGAGATCGGCGCAATGCAATCTCAGCGCTCTGCGCCGTGCGGCATGGAGTATGAATAAAAATATAATTTTTATTAAGTGTAAAACATTATCAGATAAAGAGCTGAAACCTTCTCTAAAAATAAATCAGTTAAATCCCTAAAAAAACGCGTTTGTCCCCGAGCCCCGGCCTACATGGGAATTGCAATTAGAAAACCCTGCCGGGAATACAGTAATTCAAATTGTTTAAGCCTTCCATTGGGTCGGCATAAACCAGCTAATCAGAATAACCCAACCATGGCCTTTTCTCCTTTTTATGAGAAGCCGTTTGATTTTGATTGGTTTAAACTAGTGTTGAGCGATTATTATCGACAAAGTTGAAATCGGCACAGTTTTTTATGGTGATCCGATTTTTTTGATCATGCGATAAATTTAGGTTAAAATCTGTGCATCATCTATTAAGATGCGCCATTTTCGGCGCCTTCCCGTAATTTTGGCGGCCAGCAAATCAGATTACAGAATAGAGCAGGGTGAGATGTGTGTGCGACGTCATGACTGGGTGTGTATGGTTTTCGATTGGCTGGAAAAAACACATGACCTCGTTTTACATAGAACAGCGTTTTCCTGTTCAGCCTCAGTGTCTCTCAGAGTCTCAGAGCAGAAGGACGTGCGCTATGCTTGTGTCCAAGCAGCTCAGCGAAATTATATAAATTTCTTCACAGGAGAAACCTCTACTATTAGCTGTGTTCCTTACAATTTAGTAAGATTAGAGATTTTAAAAATTTTATATAGTTAGGTAGAGAATTTTAAAGGAGCATCTAACCGGTAAAGTCACGGGGGGGACAGAGGGGGGGCCCCCGGGCGAACACAGACAAGCTCTATAAAGAATACTGGATAAAGTTCACCAAGACTTAGTGTAGGGCATTGCAATAGCTTTATTATTAACAGTTTTCTATTGAAATATTTCCTGGATATTGGGCAGCCCGAAAATTATAGGGTACACATCTTTTCTAGTAAATGCAGGTCTCTTTGTTAGGTGCAAAACTCAAATTTTATTAAACAGTATACATTTCAGATTTGGGGTTAATTTTTAATGTTGCCCCTTCCCCCTTTGTTGATATATCCACCTTGTACTTTAATTACAATCCAGCACGTCCGCACAGGTTGATCGGTGCCAAAACTCCCTTGTAATATCCGAATAAATTTCAGATACGTGTTTTTTTGACTTTGGCGCACTACAGCTTTGTTCATTGAGGCACCTTGCACTTTAAAAGTGAATACTGCAATTTTTTAGTCACCACAGGTGAATTGATAGGTGCCAAAAAATACCTTTTATTATCCGAATACATTTCAGATACGTGTTTTTTGAACTTTGGCGCACTACAGCTTTGTTCATTGAGGCACCTTGCACTTAAATGTGAATACTGCAATTTTTTTAGTCACCCCAGTGAATTGATAGGTGCCAAAAAATACCTTTTATTTTCCGAATTTCATTTCAGATTACGTGTTTTTTCACTTTGGCGCACCAGCTTTGTTATGACACCTTTGACTTAAATTGAATAAAAGCAATTTTTAGTCACCACAGGTGAATTGATAGGTGCCAAAAAATACCTTTTATTATCCGAATACATTTCGATACGTGTTTTTTACTTTGGCGCACCAGCTTTGTTTTGATAGAACTTTTCAGTAAATTTGAAAACAGCCCAATTTATTAGTCACCACAGGTAATTGAAGGGGCCAAAAAAAATTTATTATCCAAACATACAGATACGTGTTTTTTACTTTGCCATCCCGTTTGTTATGAGCACTTGCAGTTAAATTTAACAGCAATTTTATAGTCCACAGGTGAATTGAAAAGGGGCCAAAAAATACCTTTTATTTTCCCAATAAAAATTCTGATAGTGTTTTTTGACTTTGGCGCACTACAGCTTTGTTCATTGATCAGCTTGCACGTAAATCTGAAAACAGCAATTTTATAGTCACCACAGGTGAATTGAAAGGTGCAAAAAATACCGTGTTTTGATCCAAGGAGGCGGGTACCTGAGAGCAGGTCCAGTAACATCATCACGCAGCAGCCAGGCCACATCTGTCCCCCATGCGGCCGGGCACCAAGCAAAGCAACAAGGTAACCTGATTTTTTTAAAATGCCTTTTGTCTGTAATCCATAATTGTTTTTTGCATCTGTCTCTTACCTTATTTTATTATCCATCTTGTACATTACCTGTCTAGTGTGCCCTCCAAGGCTAATTAAATCTATAAACTTTAATCTGAGTTAGTCTGTCTTGATCAACGCCCTCACAGCCTAATTCTCGATCTATAGTATATAGCTACCCAAGGGGGGGTTTCCCTGACCCTGCTATAAGTCGGTAACGGACCGGTCTTATAACTAAACGAGCGAACTGGTTTGGCAGCATTGTTGTTTCCCTGTGCCAGTGTGGGCAAGGGTACGTGGGGTATCTGCGCTTGGCTCCCCTAGGGGCAAGGCGCCAAACGTTTAGTTAAACCCCCCACACTGGCACAGGGAAACAAAACAATGCTGCCACCAGTTCTCTCGTTTAGTTATAAGCCCGGTCCCGTTACCGACTTATAGCAGGGTCAGGAACCAACCCTTGGGTAGCTATATACTATAGGGCCGAGAATTAGGCGTGTGGGGCCGTTGATCAAGACAGACCAACTCAGATTAAAGTTTATAGAAATTTAATTAGCCTTGAAGGGCACACTAACAGGTAAAATGTACAAGATGGATAATAATATACAGGTCAGAGAGAGGTGCAAATACAATTATGGATTACAGACAAAAGGCAGTTTAAATAAGTCAAGTTACCTTGTTGCTTTGCTTGGTGCCCAGCCGCATGGGGGGCAGATGTGGCCTGGCTGCTGCGTGATGATGTTACTGGACCTGCTCTCAGGTACCCCCCTCCTTGGATTTGTTGATAGAGACACCTTGCAGTTAAATTTGAATCCAGCAATTTTGTTTTGATTAGAGGGATTTGAGAATAGCTGTGATTTGCCGTCTTTTAATAAGAGACTTTCCAAAACTATTCCATACCTTCTCAAATTTTTATATTTCTGAACATGGAGCGAAATGCAGGTGATAAGCGAGCAAAGAGGGGGTAGCACATGGAGGTAGAGGTACGAGAGAAGGTGCTCCTTCCAGTGCTGGCGACAACACGCAGGCCAGCGGATCGTCAGTTGCAGGACCGTCAGGCCTGTCATGCTGGGTCAGGGCCCTGTGAATCTCAGTAACGAACAGCGTCGCCAATCTGTCCTTCAGTGGTTAATGCAACCTGCATCCAGCAGTCTTACCTCCTGTCCTCCCAGTCACGGCCACAAAGTGTCATCAGCATCATCAGCATCCGTCCAACATGAAGCAGCCCAAATGTCAACTCGTGTACCCACCACTGTGGATAATCCATTGTCTGAAGGCCTCTTTGATGACAAAATGCAGGTTGGGGTCAGAAGGCATGTTAAAAGATCAAGAGGATGATTTAGTCTGCTCTGACGCCCAGTTACTGATCATCAGAGTGGGAGAAGGAAGCCGGTCCATCGGCAAAAATCCCGGGCGGTCGGCAACGCCTTGCAGTCCCTCTTGCTTGTAGCCCGCAGCTCCTGGATGCAGAATGTCAGGCGACAAGTACCTGTGTTGATGATGATGATGATGATGACGACATTGCGGATCCATCGTGGTCTTTTCCACAGAATTTGCTTGCGAGCGCTTCATCAGTGGACGAGGAGGAAGACGATGGGGTAGTGTCAATACGGGTTCCGCCACAAAAAGGGAGAGGGCGGTCGCAGAAGTCCGCTGATATGATTCCGCCAGCCACGGTCAGCGCAAACCCCGCTCCTCGCTTATCGCCGTCAAAAAGGTCCAGGACCTCTCAAGCCTGGGCCTTCTTTGAGCAAGCCTCTGATTCACCCAGCGATGTCATATGCCGCTTTGCCGTAAAACGATAAGTAGAGGCAAGAACCTTAAGTGGTTAACCACCACCAACATGTCTAGTCACATGCAGCGAATGCATGAGTTGAAATGGAGGGAACACTTGGCCAAAAAAGGCCAGACCGACGCTGGGCCTCCAACACTGTCACACCCTCTGTCTCCGCCTCCTCCTCCGCCACCAAGCGTTCCTCAGCTGCCCATGTCTCTCAGAGTCATGATCAGGGATCAGCCTCCGCTTCAGCCTCCACCGTCGCCCGAGTACCACCAGCACCACCAGAGACCCATCTTACCCCTTCTCCTTCCGCCAGTTTGACGACCTGCACGCCGTACAGCGGCCAGTCTAGCAGCCCAGCCTTCTGTCTTCCAGGTTTGGGAGCAGAAGAAAACACTTTTAACCCAAACCATCCCAAAGCCAAAAACCTGAATGTCGGCATTGCAGTCTTTTGGCCTTGGAAATGTTGCCTTTCCGTCTGGTGGACACAGATGGGTTTCGCCACGTCATGGCCTTGCCTGCCCCCCTACCCGATGCCCGGAGATT